>VWZL01003478.1:0-265376 GCA_013396915.1 Stercorarius parasiticus | reverse complement strand
GCGGGACGAGCTCCGGAGAGGGGTGGGCGAGTCCCCGCGGGGTGCCGATCGCCGGGTCCGGGGGGTTGCAGCGCGGCCCCGCGTCCTGGCTGCGGGGGGATGCGCAAAGCGAGAGCTCTCCGCCGCTGCCAGCTCCGGGGCTTTCCTGAGCCGTGGGCTTCGGGGTGGTTTTGCTGCTGGTTGCTTTTGGGGCTTTCGCTTTTCTTTTTCGGTTTATTGGTGTGGTTTGGCTTTCGGTTTTGTTTTTTTTGTTTTTTTTTTTTTGGGGGGGGTGGGGGGTTTGGTTGTTTTTTTTTTCGGGGGGTTATTGGGTTTTGTTTGGGTTTTTTGTTTGTTTGTTTTGGGTTTTTGTTGTTTTTAAATACATGCAGTGGAGCCGACTCCCATGGCCATCTTCAATGTCCCCTTCAACCCAAAAGCACTTGCAGCGTTCATAGTAGGCTCTGGCAAGGATTTCCATTGGTCTGCCACCGTGCCTGTGAAGAACCTCTGCCTTTTATTTTTGGTTTCAATACGAACTTAGTTACTCCCTCATCTCCTGTGCCGGGGATGAGGAACAGCTCCTAACCCTCTCTTTGAGCTGCTTATGGGTGTGCAGACCTCCACTGTAATCCTTTTACGTCATTCCTTCTGGCTGAAGAGTTGCAGGTTGCTCATGGGGGCTTTTGTCCATAGACCATTCTGTACCTCTTACCATTCTTGACGCCCTCTTGAACATCATCCGTATCTAATAGATCCTACTTGAGATGAAGAAATACATGATATTTAAGATGTAGGCAAACCAGGGATTCATGAAGTGGCACAATGATGTTTTTCACTCAATATTTTATGAGGAATTTTTGAGGGCAGAGCTGATGTTTCCATGGAACTGTCTGTCATAACCCTGAGATTTTACTCAGGGTTATGCCAGCTCAGAGCCCACTGTTTTACACGATTGTTTCTCCATGTGCATCATTTCACATTTACTTACACTGGATTTCTTATATTGCCCAGTCAGCCTCATAACGACCTTGTGTAGTTTTTCACAGTCTTTCTTCTTATTACTGACTTGAGTAAATTAATTCCACTGATGAGCTTTGCTATTTCACTCCATTCCCAGGTAAGATACAAGTACACTGAACAGCACAGGTCCCAGCACTGACCCTTGCTGAACCCCACACCATCCAGCACCTCCCTCCATTGTGAGAACCGGTCATTTATTCCTGTACTTTGCATTTTATCTTCTAAGCAATTACTGAGCTATACCAGGGCTTTCCCTCTTGTTGCTATCACTGCTGGTCTCCTTAAAAGCCTTTGTCAAGAGCCTTTTAGAAACCCAGTCTGATATGGAAATTAGATCACCCTTATCCACATTTTTGTTGACCCTTTCAGGAGACCTCCAAGAGGTTTGTTTAAGGCAGGACTTTACAGAAGCAATGTTGACTCTTCTCAGATAGATTGCATTAATCCAGGTGTCCTTCAGTTCTAACCCAATTAGCATCTCTGTATTTGCACAGCACAGGCACGAGGTTTGCCACAGTCTGCACTGAAGCTTAGAGTCACATTTGCCACCTTCCACTCTTCGGGTGCCAGTGTTTTAAATGGGAGGTTACACGCTGCTGTTGGTAATTCAGCTGCTGCATCCTCTGATGAGAACTCAAGGACACAGATGCTCACACATAGGCGCAGTGCTACCTGAATGCCGTGATAGTGGAAAAGGCTTATTATAAAAGCTAATGGTATAAGGAAATTGATGCATACATACGAAACTGCGGACCTGTAAACTGGTGTTATTAATGTAAATAAGAAGCTATCTTAGTAATTAACTATATGTGGCCATGACTCTTTACAAATGTATGTGTCTGGAAGCACAGAGGGTATAGTACAGAAAAAACCCCCACCAAGGTCTTTGACCCAGGGAACTGTTTGCTATTTTCTGATCTGTTTTCTCTCTTTCATACTTTGCTGCAAATTCTCTGGATCAAGGGTGGCCTTTTCTAATGCACATTTTTTTACTTGCCACTAGCATATGTCATGGGAAGGAGGACAGGAGAGCAGCTCTGACAAGGGGTATTTCAGCTGCACCATCTAGGAATGTTCCCAGGAATGCCTGCAATTCAGCTACCTGCCCAAAGACAGGACTCCCACCCTTTGTCCTTCCAGGACATGTGCTGGAACCGCAGCATGGCTCCCTCCAGCCTGTTTGCAGGGAGCAAAGGAAAGCTGCACCTCCGACGCTTGGCTGAAGCAGCTCTGCACGGACGCGCATCACTGCTCAGGCCTGCCCCACAGGTGTGGGGCACGTACTCCCACAGAGAGGTCTGCCATCCAAACCACAATCTGGGGCTGCGGAGGAGAGAGAGAGAAAGGAAGAGGAGGATGGCAGTTGCATCCCTTTGGGATGTTTCATGGGTCTGACCATGCTCATTGGGTCTTTAAAAACTCTAGCGGCTAGAAACCCAATAAGCCGGTTATCACAAGGGAGGGAGGAAAATAAATTAGTCTTTTTTAGTTGCAGAAAACTTCAGAACCATGCAGAAAGGTCCCTTCTAGGCCCCAGAAACATAATTAAAATAACCTTAGTCCAGTCTCATGCTTTTGAACACCTCATGTTTTGGAGACCGGCAATACTGCACTGTAGAGAGAAATCTGGAGTATTCATAGCAACCAAAGATGCTACGCTGCCAAAGGGGCAACTTCAGAGCTCCTCTTCCTGGGTTCCCACCCCTCTGCCCTTTTGGTCCAACAGTTACCTTCTGCTCTTCTCCTGCTTACCGGCCTCATACAGGATCGGAATGAACTGCGTGACTGCAGTGCAGATCTTGTTCCGTTAGATAAAGCAGTATCACAAATGACACTGATATTGTTTGAATTCTTGTTTGTTTTTTTTTTTTTTTATGACAGGAATGCAGTTACTTAGTATTAATTACATAGCACATGACTAATATACCACAGAGGAAATCAAATGCGATTTCACTGTGTATATTTTAATGAGTTTTGCCTATTGCTTCTAATTTGCATTTTTAACAGTTACAACAGCAGAAGAAAATTGTGTCTTACAGTTTTGTTTTAAAGACATATTTTGTTAATGCTCTGTAATTCTTTTACAGCATTACAGAGGGCTTTGGGTAGGGGGAGGAAGGAATTAATCTTTGCCAGAATGCAGCCTTTCCTAATTTTTACTGTGAAGTTAAAATACCTTTACCTAAATAATGAATTGGGAGATTAGTTGATGTTGCCCTAAAAACTCTGCAAGTAGGAAGAGTATAAAGGTCAGCAGCGTTAACCCTATATTTGTCAAGAAAAGTAGTTATTCTTAACACTCAAGTGGCAGTTCCTCTCCTGTCATCCCCTTTCAGGCCTGCTTTATGTGCCCTGTGAACTGAAAAGGGCTATGTCACCCCAGTATTCCCTCATTCCTCCTCCAGTGACTGACCAACGTACATGCCACGGCTGTGCTGAACATGTAGGAAAACCCAACAAAAGCAGATCCTGAGATTAGCGTGATCTCCTTGGGAAAGCTCAAGGAAGTGCGACAGTGTATCTGAACTGCTTGCAAGGGGCTGCAGAACAGAGGATGTTTTCCTCTGTACATAGCCTGTGGACAAGAGGACTAGTGCCGCTGAAGTCAGTGGGAACTGCAGACACTCAACACCTCTGACAACTGGGCCACATGCTTATGTGAGACCTTGTTATTATACAAAAAGGCTCTTGTTTCTACTCTTTTTTTTTTTTTTTTTTTTCCCCCTGCCACATAAGCTGACCTAGTTTACAATCTGCCTCTGTACAGATGCGTCCTCTTCCATGGGTAGAAAGAGGACAGAGCCATTGCCAACAAAGAGTGCCTGGAATGAGGAAGGGGAAGAGACACAGGACAGCTCAGGATGGGGAGATAAAGAGAAGGAAATGAAAGACAAAGATGTTTGGAGGAGAGGAGAGAGAAAAAGGGGGAGAGAAGACAGTGAAGCCATATTGTATCTGCTGCTCCTGCTTTATCCAGGAGACAGAGGAGTTCCTCGGAGTGTGCTTTGGGACTATGTCGGTATCTTGGAGCCCAGTTTCGGTGAGGCAGATTTTTTATTGTTATGCAGCAAACCTTCAAATGGAGAATAATTCAAAGGGGATACCCCTTCCTATCAGGAAGAAATTCTTTCAGGCTTCTGTTTTACAGCCCAGCAGACTGTTCTTGCTCGCCGTGAACTCCCAAAGATGCTGAGAGCAGTGCAGAATAAAGAAAGGAAGGAAAATACTGTGATAATGACGCTGGATATGCCAGGCACTTTTATAAAATTAAATGCAGTCCTGAAAGGTGGTGCCTGATCTGGTAGCCTCCACACTTAATTTCACCGAGTATGAAAAATGAGTTTTGCTTGGGATGCAGATTCTTAAGTATCTTGGATTAGCTGTCAGAAATCTTTGTGGTTAGATTCATTTTCCTTTCCTTGTTGTTCTGGCTATTTCTCTGACTGCAGAATAACATGCAGATGAGCTGCATGAGGGAATGCACCAGCTTGCAGTAATGTTTGTGAGATGAAACTGGTTCTTCTGTGTATTCTCTGTGCATTTATAAAACTAATGAATGCAAAGATCCATCAGTCAGCAGAAGAGCTGTGGGAAGTTTGGAGGTCACATTCATAAATGCTTTATATTCAGTACTGGGATGAAATGTTGAGTATTACAGAGGCAGGGAGCTGCTGGTAGGGAATTGACTGGAGATCCCTGTTCTATTCCTGGCGTTGCTGATGACCTGTGATGTGACTGAAGGCAGGTCATTCTCCCTTATTTGTCTATATGAGTTGATGAATTTTAGGACAGGGATTGCCTGTTAATGGGTGTTTGCAGAACATAACGGGACCTCAGCTGTGGTTAGGGAGTTCAAATACCAATATAGTCTGAACTTCAAAATTATTTTCTGAAGTTATTCAGCTAACTAACAGGCTCATTTACAAACATCTATTATGTGGTGGAATAGCTTGGCGAGATCTCTGTCAGCAACTAGCTACATGAGTAATCTCATTGATTTAAATGTGACTCCTTGAGTGAGTAATATTTTAGTATTGGCTCCATAAACTGTTTTAGTCATCGTCGGCTTACAAAGTGCATGCATAGCCCTGCCAGCACTTACCACACAGTGAAGTGTATTTTACTGCAAGCAACTCTGTCACAGGAGTGATACCCAGTAGTAACTGTTTGTGTAATCTACACCCACACGAAGAAGTTACTCTGTTCTGCAGTTGCAAAACCAGCCAAATTTCACTGGCATAGTGTTCTCTTTGGTTCATGGGAACTGTTAGTTCCCCTTCGCAAGAAATCCAAAGAGGTATTCAGTACCTGTGATGGTACCCGTGAAAGAAGAAAATTTTTTTTTATTGCAGCTCGTGGGGACACTGCTGCATAACTGACTTGTGGCTCTCTCTCCTTCTCATGGAAAATGCAGTCATTGCAAATCTGGAGCTGTAAGGTTTCATTTAAAGCTCTTTGCAGTCTTACCCCAGCTAACGTTTCTGCCTTATCTTAGTCTCTTTGTACCCCCTTCCACAATAGACCCTGTTTCTTTCCCCTACTGTGGGCTTTGTGTCTCCTTTCAGTCTGTTCCTTTTCCTAAGCACAGAAAAAAATCTCCATTCAGTAGTATCCCTCTTTTATTCTACAAATCCCTCTTTCAAGTCTGCTTCATCAATAACATCAACAGAAGGCACTCCTGAAAGATGGCTTGCCTGCGTCCAGCTTGCCTGATTGAGCCTGAACATCCTCAGGGGCAGGGACCGTATCTCTATATATTTTCTGAATAGCTGTGTGCATAGGAAGAGCCATATAAATATAGCACTACTTGTTACCACACCATTACATATTCAACATTTATATCAACCGCTGGGGCAAGATAATCACAGACTACAGTACTTCAACAATTACGTACAGTTGCATATTGTTCCTCCAACTAAACAGGCATGGCAAAAATGATTTAAAAAACAATCATTATTTCAGAAATAGGGAACCTCTGTAACTCTTCTGTACAATACTTGAGTAGCATATTCTCACAAAGAGCATTTGTTTGTGAACTAAAGAGCTTGATCCGAAGCCCAATGGAGGCTCTTCCAATGCATTCAATGAGCTTTGGATTAAGTCCTTCCTGAAGAACAGAGGCAGGGTTTTATTCACTAGCACTCGAACAATAAAAATGACAAGACAAAGAATAAAGTTGTCGGCAGAGAAAAAAGCAGTGTTGTCCTGCAGCAGCTAAAATACATTAGGCTCTATAGTTAAAAGAAAGTCCTGTAGAGTTAGTAAAATTGTTTGCGTAGCCCATTCACAAAATATACAGTGCAGAAATGTTTAATAATCTACACATAAACACCCAAACACAGTGTATTTCACTGAGCGTCCAACTTCTCAGTATTTGTAAGGGCTGAGTTATAAATATAAAACCAAATTCCAGTTGTGCAAACAAAGATAACACAGAAATAGTTTCTTGCCATTAATCATCAAAACTGCAATGGAAGAGAGAGCTGGAAATTATTTTATGCTATGGCTTTTAGATGGATCCGAAGTGTTTACTGAGACCTTGACTAGAGACAGGCTCTCTTTTGGCAAGTTTTTCTCATTCACCATAATGATTTCTTATCTGGCCCATAGATGTTATCAAAATGTAAGCAATAATGAGTGTTGAGGAGCAGAGACATTTGTCCCTGCAGGAAAAACTGGGGCCAGAGTAACCCCAGGAAAGAGTCCAACAAGGGAGATAAGGAACTTGTGGGAGATACAAGAGAGTAGACTGAAGTGAAAGTGGCAGCAAATGGAAAGAACAATTAGCAGAAACTAAGATGGGCGGGAGCCTGGGACTTGCAGCAGAAACAAAATATGAAGGGAATCTGATTAGAGGCTTTCAAGACGCCTGGGTAGATCTTGTAAAGAGATCTAGTGGGAGGAAGAGTGAAAGCAGCAGACAAAACAGGGTGGTATTTTTAAACACCTGCACGGATTTATGTAGAAACTGTGAAAGGTGCCTGGATTAGAAGAGGTTGCAGTCATAGCAAAAAAGACCCTCGTGATAAATATGTGGAGAGACAAGTGGATTTTCAAAGAGCTGAGGAATTGGTGTGGTCTGGTACAAAAAAGTGTGATGAGCAGAAAAGGACATTACACAAAGCTTTTTATACCATGAAAGAAAGAAGGGAATCAAAAGCTGACAAATAATATTACACAAAACTATCTCTTAAAGTATTGAAAATAATACCATTTAAATTTTACCTGCTTGTATTTAAACGCTCCTAACTTTTTCAGCTCACAAGTAGCAGCTTCAGAAACAAGTCAGTATTCTAAAATCCCGTGCATTTAACTACCAGGCAAAGTAAACAAAGTGCTTAGTCGACTTCCAAACATTACCTAAATGCAGAACGGCACATTTTGTCATGCCATCTTTTCCTGGAGGGTTGCCACAGGTGTGGTCTCACAATTATGGAGAAGCGAAATCGTTCTGTCTTCGGGGAACCCTCTCAGCCTGCAGGGACTGAAATCCCTACTATGTAGAAGAACAGCAAGACCCTCTTGCCATACTCCTAACATTTCCACCTTTATGTTGCTACAGCCTCAATGAGCGCCCCTGCAAATTCTTGATACCTTTTAATCTGAGTTTTGCACAGTGAAGTAAAAATCTGCAGCAGCTGAGCTGCCTTTTCCAGACATTTTACCCAGCCTTCCCTATATTCAAGGCTGGATGCTTGCTCATTCCAGTGGTATTGCAATGGTGTTAAAGCCTCCAACTGGGCTGTGTCATTTGCTGCAGGGTGGATGGCAACACAAGCAATGATTGAGAAAACCAAGCCTGCCTGAAGGTCCTCAGAAAGTTGGAGACAAGTGGATTCAAAGAAGAAATTCTTTGCCTCATGACAAAGAATGTTTTTTTTCCCATCAAACTACAATATCAGAGTTTCCTAAATTTCTTTAATTAGGAAGGGAACCAGCCCAATGACTAAACCCGTGGCCAACCTGGAGGACTGGCTGTCCCTGCAGTAAGCAGGGGTTTTAGCTTCACTGCATTTTCATCAGAAGTGAAATAATGCAAAATGAAACTATATTGAGACGATAAGCTGGTAGTAGGCCTGCTAATTAAAAATACACAGTATTCTGTATGGAAATCCAGCTCTGCACTATGAAACTGCCGTGCATTTTAATGTCTAACTCACATACTGTTGGAGCAGGCAATCTTATTTGTCTTTGGGTATGAAGGCAGGTGGGCATGTTGTACACAAGCGCCGCAGCTTGACAGCCTTGTTACTTTGTTTTGACAGTTCCCATGAAGAGCCACAGAAATAAAATTACAATGCCAGAGGTAAACATAATGGCTCTGATTGCTTTGAGCGACTGACAGTCTTCTGGCTTCCCTGACCAGTGTTGCCTGCCTCGGTCATGATATGAAGACGCACTCCAGAGCAATTACCAGAGACCATAATTGGAAATGAACTCTTAGCTGTGCACTGTGACATGCAGTTCAATAACTCCGATGGATCTTCCTCTCCATGACCCAGCCCAGCTCAGCTGACTTCAGCATGAGGTGAGCTGTGTCTGGGACCAGGGATGGAGAGCACGACCTGGGGAAACCAGTGATGAGAGCTGGCGGGAGCCAACGGGGGAAAATGTCAGCTGCAGAAAGTAAACGCAGTGAAGCTGGTTTGTATCTTACCTTGGGTTTCTAATCCGTGAATGTCTCTGAATTTCAGCGGCACCCCTTCATGGCTGGCGTGGCAGCAAGATACATCCTTAAACTGCCTGAAGGGTCAGGGAGGAGGGGAGATGAGGCCATGCGGGCTTACGCTTTGAAAGATGACCAGGGATTTTTGCTGTCTGGCCTCACATACTTCAGATACATAATGTTGTGCAGAAAGAGCATCTCCCTTTTAAACTGCTCCAGAGAGCTGAAAATATCAAAGCCTCTGTCATTTTCAGTTTTTTGTAAAGTTCTCGGCCACGGTGCATTTACGGCAGCAGGCTGAGGGGGGGATGAAGGGAAGGGGTTGTACCATGGATATTTTGGGGTTTTTTTTTGTTTTTAAGCAGCTGTCCAGTGACTTTACAGAGTTTCCTGGACTCACTTAGGTTCTTTGGTGAGCAAACTGAAGTTCTATATCTCTGATAAAACATACCAGCAAAACAGCAGCAACCTTTTCACTGCAAGACAAATTCTCTCACCCTACTGCTGATCCTTTTATGTGGAAATTAGGATTTGTTCACCAAGATAATCTCCCAACCCTCCTGTACAGCAGTGTTGCAGAGAAACCAAATGGTGTACACGTACGTCTTCTTCCTTGTTACAAGTCAGCAGTAATGATGGTGGAAAAATAAGGAAAAGCAGCTGCAGTTTATGCTACTCCCACACACATACACATTCTCCTTTTTGAGCAAAAGCTGCAAAAAAGGCTCACTAATAGAGTACATGGTATGCTGAACCTGCACTCCAAAAGCAGCTGCAGGCATAACAGGATGTGTTTTAAAAGCAACAATGAAGAGGCAGCATTTTGCTATTTAGAAAAGAAGGAAGAAACATAAAAAACTCCGAAATCATTCATAAACTTTGGCTTGTTCAACAATGGGTCTAGCTTGCCTAGTTCTGAGCACGTTACATGGAGTGACTCTTTGGGAGGACCATATTTTTCCTTTCTTGTAAGGGAGAGTAACGCTTTGCTTCATGACTATGATCAAGTGTAGCATTTGTTTGCTGATCCATATCCTGTCTCCACTGGTCACGAATGTCATTACCTATTAGATGTAAGAGTTTTCTATGCTTTGTTGAAACCTGTGCAATTACCATTGACTTGAAACATACAGTCATGAGCACAGTCTGGACCTAGGGGTAGCTTGTTGCTTCTTGTTAATATATTGTTTGTTAAAGTTGAAGGGATCATTATGATGGCGCATCATTATGATGCTTGGGGTAAGCAGGCTCTGTTGCAATTAGCAGAGATATGTGCGGATTTCTATTTCCTGATTTCTGTTAATTCAGAATCTACATTCTCATGGTATCATCAAAAAAATCTTGCAACTAGGTCTGCATAGATTCTTTACAGAATTAATCTAAAATTTATGGTTTTCTTATATGAAAATGACGTTGCCCATGTAACTGTTAAGTGATACAAAGGATGGTTGTTTTAGGTTTGTCTCTCAGCAAATCCAAGCTCAGAAGAGTTTATATCCAGCTGCTCCATATAGTCTTTGCCTCAAACATCGGGCTTCTCCCTTCCACAAATTGTTAGCAAGTTATTAAAGAAAATTTCAGCACTTTATAATTTGCTATGAGTACGTTAATTTCCTTCCATGCTGCTAAGGATACTTTCATGGACTTTATTTACTTTCCTGTGCTAGCATTTTGCTGATTCTGCTCACGCTGCATCAGTGGCAGCACTGAGTCAGCCTCCCTCTTACAAAGTTCTGCCATTAAACCTCCTCCTTCGGCGGGGGGTCGTTATTAAAAAAAGTGAGGCCTCTTTTTCGAAACCAAGGAGAAAACAATGCTAAGTCAGATTTTGTTCTGCGTGGTGTTATACTCCAAAGCACTGGAAGTACTGTGTTATTAAAACAAATTATGTTCCACAGTCATTGAACCTTTTTTCCCCTCTTCCTTAAGTATGACCTTGACTTAAGCCAGAGAAAGTTAGGGACTGATTAAACCCTAGCTCAGAGCTTTCCCAGCCGTCCTGCTTGCGATATACCAGCTGCCACAAAGCGTTACTACACTGAGCAGAGCACTGATAGCAGCCAGTGCAAAATGTCTGGGAGTGCCTGTGCATTTACATTTTCCTCATTAAAAAAAAAAAAAAGGTTTATGCAGGTGTTGACTTCAGGTGTTTATTCACCATGGCCTTTCAGATCTTAAAGCTAGCTGACCTGAGCTTCTCACACCAGTTTTTACTCATAGACTAGAAGAAGATACGAACTTGCTGCATTTTTATCTTTAGATGCATCTCTGACTGAAGGAGTTAGTTATTGGGCTAAATTTAACTAATGGAAATTTAAGGAGAAGTTCCTCTGTTTTTATAGCAGAAGTCTGAAATCTGCTACATCAGTTTCATCTGAACCAGCGTTGATTACTGTTTTAATTTAATTTAAAGAAATGTAAAAGATTAAAGTAAATTTGGGCATTAATATGGGCTATGTAAGTCCGAGTCTGCATTTTTATTTAAAAATCCAATTTATGATAAAAAATTCTTGGAGAAGCCTTTAGTTTTTAACATGTTTGTTTTTTTCTTTAAATACACATGCTTCACACTCAGCAGTGTCAGCAGCCCTGAAGATGAATGTGTTGGCCCTGCAGGAATTCACTTGCCCATTCACTCTCCACTCCCAACATCTTACTGATAAATTAATTTGCTGCTGTTAAAAACACATGTCTGCATGCGATCACACCAAGAACGACAAAGGAAATGGAATAGCCCCATCACGCCTTTTCCAGCAAAATGGCCTGTTTCCATGTGCCACCCAACCACACCAACCACACGCTTCTCGGACGCTTGCCCTTCCTCATGCTGATGAGCTGCTCGTGTGTGGGTTTCCAGCAGATGAAAGGAATTGGGGTAGCAGTAACCACAGAGGGGCCTGAGAAGAGGAGAAGGGGCAACAGAAGGTGTGCGGGGGACTGACTGATGGTGAGGAAGGATCGAACATCGGTCTGACACCATCTTGCAGTGAGCTGCCAGGATTATTTAACAAGACCTTCCAAGAGATGCATTTTATTGAAGGCCCTCCTAATCCCACCAGGCTTTCATGTATTTAGGAGGAGACCCTGCCGTAGTCAAGTGAATGCAGTTTACACCAACTACTCCCACCACAACAACCTCCTCACAGCTGAAGATGTGGCCCAGCCCACCAATCGCCATCAAGCATTACATTTGAGCGCAGTGCGGTTCCCTGTGCTTCCCACAAGGATGCGGTGGGAGGAGACTTACCCCTTCACCCTCCTCAGCTTCAGGACTTTCACAGGAGCATGATCCCAGCGGGTCCCTCGTCAGCGTATCCGATCCTCCTGTGCCTACAAAACCAGAGACATTTTATTGCCCATGGGAGAATATGCATGGCTGAGAGGTTGCTTTGCTTTGCTTTGCTTGGATCCATTTCTACCAGCCCCGCTCTGTCACTCATCGGCATTGTTAAAGAAAGCAGAAAGGGTACAAAAACAATGACTGAAAAACATCTTTGCCAGCAGAAGACAGGTCTGTGTGCTGCGGAGAGGCAGCCACCGCTGTGAGAAAATGCAGTAGGTGCTTAGTGGGTTGACATAGCACACCATGGCTCAGGAAGGACATACTCAATTTCAGCCCCCGCAGCAGCCATCCTTGTCCCTAGGGTGGTGCCCAGTGCTGGATCTGGGGCTGCCCTGGTTCCTGATGGGGTGGTGGGATGGCCTGGGCTGCCAGGTCCAGCCATGCCACCTCCAGGGAGCCTGCTCAACACTGCTCTGTGCTTGCCTGTGCTGCTGTGCTGAAGGTGTACCCATGCTCACACCATCCCTGGGATGAGCTCATCCCATCTTGGGGAGAAGCCAGAGGGCTTTTCAGCACTTCTGTGCATCCCCAGGGAAGGGAAACTAGGAGCATCTAGGACCCTAACTAAGAGCATCTCATTAGTGAGCACTGTTCAGTCAGCCTGGCAGTAGTCCCCACTGCTTATTGGGCGAGGTCACGTTACAGGTGCAGCTCGCAGGGCATGGTGCCTGCAGTCCTGGCTGGGAGAAGAACCTCTGCAGTTTTATTTCTACATCAAGCTTAAACCTTGAAGAAGGTAAGAACATATCTGTGGATTTCTCCTCCAGGGACAGTCTTGCTTAAGCATAGCTAGCCACAGACAGCTGTTTGATTGCTTTTGGAATTACCATAGCAATGGCAATAATTACAATAAATAATGGTGGATTAGAGTCAGATTAAATGGTGTATGTTTTCTAAACTGTGAAATTAAATTTCAGGGTTTACACGATCTCTTCTATACAGGATAAGGATATATAAGAATTTATGTATCATCTCCAGTAGCACTGTTGATTGTACACATTCACACTGAGAATACATTGAATAATGTTCCTTGTGGTACCACGGCACTGTGCACACCTACTAAATTTGAAATACGGCTCATGTAACAATACAGCTTGAAATGGCTCTGCAGTGTTTGGTCAATACAAGGACAGTTATTCATGCCCTTTGCTGCTACTTCACTCTATAATCTTGAGTGAGTCTCTTCAGACTGCTACTGCCTGTGTATACTCCACAGCTCCAGTCTGGCTACAGATACATGGAGACATCTTTTGCTCTGGGGGAAGAATATTTAAAAGTGTCAGTGCAACTTCTGTGCCAAAATCCTGTAGGTGCATTTAACTTTTTACAGCACAGGGTCTTCGGAGTTGACCCCTCCTCTTCCCACATGCTGAGCTATGGTGTTCATGTAGTCCACAAAGCTAATAGGTAGCCCCCAGCAAGGCTTAAAGATTGCATTAAAACCAATGGAAATGTGTAATAACGAAAATTGGGACTTTTTTTTCTTGTTGTGCTCTCAGCACTGTGGAGAAATCCACAAAGGCAGAAGTCTAATCCTGTGACTTTACCACAGGATTGATCCCTCCTTTGCATTCATTTCTGCTGGGGTACCCCTAGAGCATTGCTGCTTCGGAAGTGGTGATGCAGAAAAGGCATCTAGTTTATTCTGTCCTGATTTCTTTCTTTCTTCTGCTGTTTTTTTTTTTCTTTCTTTGTAGCTCACTTGGATGGCTTTATTCATGCTGATCTCAGGCCAGAAGGACCTTCCTTGTTATATGTCTGTAGAGCATTTTAGCAGAGTGGACGTCTGATTGTCTACTGATACCTATATGCTCTCCTGATATTCAAATACAGATGTAAAACAGAGCTGTGTGCCTTTTTTTGCCATTGCGCTAAAGCATCCCTTCATACTCAGGCCCCCTGCCCCCGTGCATCTATTTTTGCAGTATTTTTGTAACAGCGAAGCCTTCAGCATGTTGTCCTTGTGTGGATGCCTCTGTTTGCATTAGCCAGTACTTCTGCAGTAGGAGGGCATTGGAGGAATGGAGCTGACATCTCTAGATCTATATTGTACTTCCAGGATTTAATGTCAGATTAGATTTAGGCTGGTTCCCTGGACTGAATGTTACCACAGTGTCAGAAGGAGTAATACTTGATTTGAATATTCGTGTTTCCACTAGGGTTTGAAAAGTGTTTCATGTGACCCTGCAGAAGAGTTTCTGGTTTGGTTTCCTCCAAAAGGACTCTTGCCTGTGACTCAACAGTCTCATCACAGTATGAATCCCTCCACAACTGAACCAGTTGCAAATATCGTTGAGGAAAGAGGGATGAGTTCACTAAAAAACATACTACTGTTCTCTGCTTAAGTGCTGATGTATATGCAGCCTATGCCCACCAAGAAAGGGCAGTCTGGTAACTAGGATACTAAATGGAGATACAGGCTGCCTAATTTCACACCTGTGCCACAGCTAGCATTCTGCATAGCCCTTGCTAGGCACTGGTATTGACTTAAATTGTCCACCTGTAAGTAGTATTCCCCCTTGATGTGGCAACACATGAGAGATTAAGAAGAGATCATTACAGTGGTAGTACGTGTACTTAACTAGAAAAAAAGTCACGACAGTCCAAGGCCTAGAAATTAACACACATAAGAAAAGGATAGATTTCCCCCAAATCGCACAAACTTACAAATAGCATAAGACTGAGTTGACTTCATCTCCGAGCTCTGTATTTGGTGACAGGCCATGTCTGCCACAGCATGGATCTCTGTCTTGATCTGCATGAAGGACATGGCAACTTTATAACCACCCTTGGATTAAAAAAAAAAATAAATCCCAAGCATGTTCACATCCATGGACCTGTTGTAAAGGCTGCACATAGTACCAGGGCATGCTGCCATTAGCACATCTGTCTTTTACATCTATCGTCATCTGTACAGCAGTGATGAAGCAACTCAACCAGAACAGCTGCAGGGCAGCTTCATCAGCACTATAGGGGCTCAGTGGCTTTTCATCCATCTCTGTGCATGCTAGCTCCACTTCTGTGCAGCACTGTGCTGACTTATTTGTTTCCTTTTATTTGCTGTTGATTTCAACTGTGAATAGGGTTTGATGGTTGACAGGAGTTTTAACAGTAAAGACGATTGGACAATACAACAGGAATGAAGCTGAGCTAACAGTCTCTTTCCTTAAGAGACATATCCATGCAGACTTGGGAGAGAATCAAGGTGCAGATAATAAGAAGTAATTTGGGCTCTCAGCTCACCAGCATCAGCCAGGAAAGAAAGGAACGGCTGTTGTCAAGGCAGGAAGCATGAAATTTAAGTGTAAGAGGCAGATGCCCAGTTCCTGGTGATGTAGTTGGCAGGGAAAGTGCAGAATATGGATGAAAAACAGAGGTACTGATGAGGGATCTGGAAAACTGCTGTGCACACCCACTCATCACTCTTAAAACACAAGGGGAGACTTTAGCAGTTTGCTCCTGAATCACATTCGTTGTGGTCTTCGTGGTCAACATTGTGACCATGGGGGAAGCACCTCTGCATTAGGTAGCGGTGACCTGGGGCAGTACACTCATCTCAAGGGTGCTTGCTCCACCCTTCTCAGCCTCTCAACCCCTTTAGGTTTCTGTTCTCTTTCTATAGGACCTGGACAAAGAAAGGAAACTTGAAGGTGCAATTCAGCTACCAAAGTATGTGAACTTTCTACAGAGGCCCACAACTCCCTTAGAAAATCCTTCACAAATTTGAAAATTACCCAGAAACCACAGACTTGGGGTCTTAATTTTCCTATTTGTTTAGTAACAGAGTACTCTATGTTTTCAGCATGTAGACTCCGCTCCTGTGTTGTTAAGCTGTCAGGAAACAACTCTGAGCCCTGTACCACACAAGCATTAACCCTGGGGTAGTCTGTATCCATCTGAAACCTGGCAGCCGACATCCTCTTGCAAAAGAAACTGGTGCAGTAAAGGGGCAGGTTATGGCATAAGAGGAGCTGAATCAGAGAACACCTTTAGGGCAAAGATTTGACTCCTCAGAGGAAAAGGTAGATAAAGCACTTAGGGGTGTTCACCACGAAAACTCCTGCAGTGATCGAATCATACTAAATCAAGCTTTCTTCATTTCTCACATGACAGGCATTTATACCTGCTATGAAAAGTCAGGGCGTAGTCAAATGTTCGCTTGCATGGCAGCTGGAGCAGTTTAAGATTTATTATCCTCTTCCACTGAGACAGGTTGTTTGTGGGAGCATTTTTAGTCCTTTTCAGAGCCAAGGCAGGTTGCACACATGTGCCAAAAGGACATGTTACTGCTCCCAGTTTGTCCCTCTCTGCCTGCTGGAGGGTGCTGCCATCTCAGATCTACCAGCCGGTCTGTTGCTCACCAGAGCGTGTCCTGCCCTGTTCAGATTGGAAGGAAACAGGCCAGCGCCCACCACATAAATCCTGGATCATCACTAAATCAGCCCGTTTGGTCTTGAAGAGGCCAAGGAGGCAATTTATTAGAGCAACTATTTTCACTTGACTTGAACCACAGGGATTCCTGCTGTTTCTCAAAGACTCTGCTTTCTTTCAGCTACATACAACTTGTCATTAAAAACGAAAGCCAAACTATGTCCTCATGTTGCTGTCTTGGCAGTGCCCAGCTGAGCCAGCAGACAGATGCCATGTTAAACTACAGAGTACAGCTTGTCACCAATTATTCCTGTGAATAATAAAAGGTCACTCAGAAAAATGAAATCCTCAAAGAAGGAGAGGGAGAGAAAAAAAGAGACACAGTCTAGAAAAAAAGACCTTTCAGCAAGAGTGCTGACATGTTTATTTATTGGTGCCTTGGTGGCTTCTTGGAGTTCAGATTGGGAGAGGTCACATATTAGCATGAAGAAAAAGCCATAGCTTAAGTGGTGAAGAAAAACACTCATTTATCTTTTGGGGTTTTTTTGCATTGTTTTTCTTTAATATACTCTATGTTTAGGCATTGATATATTTTGAAACAATAGTAAGGAAACTTTGTCACCCTTTTAACAATGCTTTGAGGGCTCACCTCTAAGAGTTAAGAAAATACTTTAGTCTCGGTTTCCATAGAATCTTCATTTTTAGAAAAACTATTACAGAGAGTGCTGTAGGTGCCACTTCTCTTGTGATGTCAGTGTCTTTCTGACAGCAATTGTCTTAAGAGCACTGGCTCATTTAATCTGTTTTTCTGCATCTGATGGCAATGTTATTCACCGGGGTGGATGCACAGTTTATAAAGCTAATGGCACAATTCTCTTTTGCTGATTTGCTTTTCTCTTCCGAACTATTTTTTTTTTCCAGCTTTCACACTGTTATTTATTTTAGACTTAAATACACATAAGGCAGAAATCTCCCTACTAGGACTACTTATGCCCCATTAAAGGAGCCTTGGCTGGTGTCATTCCTCAGTGGGTGTTGGTTGGATTGTGACCATGCCAAAGGCACTGTGCTGTGTCTGTACTAAAATAGGTGTTGAAGGCTCAGTCTCCAAAACTCGGATGCATGTTTTAGTTGCAGCTGTAGTCCATCAGCATTTTGGGAAACACCTAAACAGACTTGCATTGGTGATGCAAGTGGAGCAGTTAAAGGCATTGCAGGTCTCCATCCCTGAGATGGATTAGCTCTCTTTAACTCACTCAGGCTTTCAGGAATGATTGGAACTAGCTAACAATACTCTGACATGGCTTTTGCATGCTTCAGTTGTGTGGGAAGTGATGGCGGCTTGGGAGAACAGCTGTATCTTCAGCCATTCACTACAAGGCCATGCAACACCAGTCTCACACTTTGTCCCTGGTAAGAATTTCTACCTACCAACATCGTTTCTGGTGACCAGCAGTGATAAACTAATGTTGGTTCAGATTGTGCATGCATTTTCTCACAGATTTAACTCTGTGGCCAAAACCCTTTTAATAGTTAGTTGTAGTAGCATAAAATAACTGCAAGTGTGCTATGAAGTTCACCATTTCTGCTGTGAAGCAAGCAAAAAGCCCTCAGAACCATAATCTACATATATTTTGCAATGAAACCTTAAGTATACACCATCCCTTTTGTTAAAGCTATTCTAAGAGAATAAGATTGCAACGTTGCTTAGAAAATTGCTCCCAATCTCAGCAATCTTGTTCATAGTGAACAGCTTGTGATGAAATTGAGAGAGAAATGCTGACGTTTTTGGAGGAAAAAACGTCTGCAGGAAATAAGCTGAAACTCTGGCATGAACTGGGAGGCATGAGGAGGGGAAAAATTGTGAATTTTGTTTCTCTTACTTGTAATAATTTGCCTTGAGTACATTCTCTTATTTGGAAATGCCAGGTAAGAAGTGTGATGTTCTGTCATTAAAAGAGCAGAGAGTCTCTTTGCTTTGCATAGAGTTAGTTCCTGTAATGTGGCAGCAGTGTAGCCAAACAATGAATTCATTGCCTTGCACAAGGGTTTAAAAATAGCAGAGAACTCCTTGAATGATACGAAGAAAGGAAGCACAAGTGACTCATGCAAATTCTTTTTAATCATGACATCTTAAGCTCAACTACAGAAAGAAAGCAGAAGGTAGCAGAAAGACTATCTTCTCTACTAGGAGAAAGAAAAGCCATCAGTTACACAAACAGTTCTGAAAGTGTGTTTCTGTAAAGCAGTGAGGGAGACGAACAGATTGTGGTGCTCATCTCACCGCGTCTGCCTGGAGGATTTCTTGCCCCCAAGAAATGCCTGTGTGTAAATACCATGTAGATGAGCTTCTAAGCCCCTCAGCAGAGCCAACAGAGAGGACTGCAAGAGCTGTGTCCAGTTTCCTTGACTGCAAAGTGAGACAGTTTATCTCCTGTTCATCATCACATTAATCTTGCCCACACTGAAGCAGACGAGGCGTATGTTTATGACCCCCTTCTGCTACCTGGAGTTAGACCTGCAGCTGCATGTACCAACAGTTGGGAGTGCGACACGCATACGCGGAGGATGCTATGGATGCATCTCCAACAGTCAAAAGTGGTGTGTATCCAGTTAAACCTAATTTCCTCATTGGTAACTTTTAGCAGCAGGCAGGACATTCCCCATTAGTGGATACTACTGCTGAAGTAAATGGCCATGCCTCTGCAGTGCACCTGGTGGGGACAGGAGGAAAGCAATCTCCATATTCCAACAAACTATGTCTTTAAATGACTCTTCCAATTACGCTTTTCTGCTCTTTCCTGTAGTGAGCAAGCAGTCTGGCTCAACAGGGTAAATCCTTGTATGTGTCAGATTGCATTACTGCCGAGGAGGAGGGACGATCATACTCTGCTGACATTTAGCTGCATGTGATAAACTGCATGTAAGAGGACCTATCACTGCCGATTTTCGTCTCACAGCTCATGGTCTCCTTCAGGGGTGACATTTTGGATCTGGTTTGCATTTGGAGGTCTGACAAAAATGGCAGGCTCACTGAAGGCGCAGTAGAAACGGTTGAACTGCACACATCCACCTCGTGGATTTAGGAATAAACAGGTATAGTTTATTCTGAGAAGCCTCCTTCCACACTGCTAAAAAAGACATGTTGCAAGATTTTCACAGTTAACCCAGGAATTAAACAAATAAAACAAGGGGGTTTTACATCATAAGACCCTGAAGAAGTATTTCAGTCCTTGACAAGGCAACAGCAAGACCCCTGAGTAGACTGAGGGTGGGCTCATCTGCCTGATTAGATTGTAGCTGTTAAGGGCCAAACTGCAATGAGGCAGACCTAGCCCAAACTGTCTGGAGTGGCCTTACATCTGACCTCCAGTTTTGCATACTTTTGAGTTAAGCTTGTACTGTCAGTTCCTTTGAAGAAATGTGCTATTTTTTCTATCAATCAGACAAATTTGCATCAACACTTCATTGCAAAGCTAAACCTGCCAATTTTGCTTGACAGAAGGTGGCATTAATTAATGCCTCGTCAGTATCTTCTGTTGTGCTAAAGAGTAATGTGCCAGGCATGAAAGAACCCACCTCAACCCTGCACTTGTGCTAGACACCCAAGTTAGTGCAAAACCTGTAGATTCTGCAATGGTGGAGTCAAATCTTGCTCTTCCCTAAACAGGCACATGAGAGTTGAAAGGTGCAGGTGACCTGGTGTTATCATGGCATAAGCCGTGACACTGCTGGAAAGCCATGCAATCCAGGAGAGTGGACCCTTTCAGGCCAGATATTTGGTTCACCTGAAGTTGAGAGTAGATCTATTATCTTCAAGAAGAGATCCAGAGCACTGAACAGGGCTAGTAACTGTACAGTCAGATTAAAATCACTGCTTGATGTAAGGTTAATACAAGCTTACTTTTAACAAAAGGACATCAGAGATAAGATCCAGATGTTTAAGGGTGAAGACACCTGTCTTCACCTAAACTTAGCTGTGCTGCATGGTAATAGGTTTCAGTAATTTCAGAGGGAGTACTTATAGAGTAAGTTACTGCTCAATTAGAGAAGATGCCTCTGGCCTCTGTGGATAAGGTTGGCAATCTTAGAAAATGACATATAATTAGGAAAAATTATAGTGTTTGCTTTCAAAGTAGTATTTGTTTTCCCAAAAAAGCAAACTGACAGGCAAACATAATATCCAGATATGGTATATCCTCCTTAGTTATTCAAATATCACCTCCCCAGAATTAAAATAGGTAGTGAAATGTTTCATTTCCCAGCCACAAGATTCAAAACAGGCATGACTTGCTGGTCAAAACTCCAGTGATGTTTCTGACCGAAGCCATATGCTTGAAAGAGTTCAATAAAGGATTGCTCAGCTGTCTAATAGAGGAAGAGATCAAGTGCTTTGAAAGAAAAAGTCAGACTAAAAAGAAAATAAATTACCATTTTGGTGTCATGATATTAGGCTATATATTGCACCTAAAAGGGTTAATATTTAAGGAAAGATCACAAATTAATGTGCAATGTCAAATGATGCCACATCTGTCACCTTCCAGCCAATACTTAAGGCATTATAAGAAGGATAACAAGCTACATTTCCTGAGGACTTTTTCAGTCCTGGTGGGCTAACTCGATATAACTTTCCAGGCTGTCCCACACTTTGGGAGCTCATGCAAAGGTGGCATCCTGAAACATAAAACCTGGATTCTGCCTGGGAACCCCACCAAACCTCCACATTAATAAACATGATGGGACATTAAAGACGTGCTTTCCCTCCGCACTTCCTAAATGAGCACAGGCCAGCCGTGTATTCCCAAGGGGACGGGATCCTGGCTTTGTCCTCCATCAGTTCTTCAAAGTCACAACTTGTGACTTGAAGCATGCCCTGCTGATGCAATGCAAAATATCTCACTCTTGTGTCCATGGTATGCTAAACATGGCTCTTCAAGGGTAGAACAAACAGCTATGGTACAGACCAAAGTCAATATGAAAATGCTGTTGACTTCTGCAGTCTTGCGGAAACTATTAGCTCAGTTCTACTTGTTCTCTCTCAGCTGTTTATCTGTCCCGTGACGTGCATTGTCAAAATTCAAAATTAAAAACATTCCCGAGGCAATGAATGTATTTAAGCACTTGCATTCCCCAGTGCATCAAAGAACAGCTAAGGCTGATTCTTTACCTTTGGTAGCTATGCTTGCAGTCACGTTTTCGGAGCCTCCTGATTTTAGCTTACAGCACCCGCATTACCTGCTGGGACAGAACTCACGTGCAAGGCAGTCTCATGATGTGATAGGTTTCCCTGCCTGATGAGGCTGTCCATCTGGGCAGGTTACACCAAAGTGGAAGCTGATGCATGGACACTATATGTGACCAGGGAGTTTTTGCAGAACTTGAGCCCTGAGCCTAGCTGGGGGTGTGCTAAAGCTGTGGTAAACAAAACTGACCTCCTTCTAAAATGTAGCTTTTGTAGTGTACATGCATCGCCCTTTATCTGCCCTATTTCTTTTGTTTCTTCTGCTCCTCCTTGGGATGAACAGTGAGGAGTGTTGATTCAGTAAAGTGTCTTCCTAAGAGAATGAGCTACCCTGTTGAGAAAAAGCAGCATAGAGCCTGTACCAGGGTACCAATAAACGTTTTTCACAGCTCTCATCTTGACAATAAGCCCATAATACCAGTGGAATAGAGCATGAAGAAAGCATAAAATTACATCAAGACTTCAATTAACTTTCATATTACCTGTAACTCAAATACTTGCTGCTTCTGTTCTAGAGTTATTACTTAATCTTATAAGATTTTAAACTGTAACATTTTAAAGAGGCAGCCTGCCCTGCAGAGAGATTCCAGCTCTGAAAACAAACAAAGATCAGGAAATTTCAAAAGGTTTAAGAGTAAGCCCCGAAATGTCAGGCTGCAAATTCAAATGTTTCCTGTTGAAATCTAGCAAGCTACATTTCTTGTGAAATTTCTAGAAATTAGAAATGTATTAGAAAGCCTCTTTTTGAAAGAACACTGTGCTTTCATGTCAAGTCTTGCCTGGAACATGAAATTATGGAGACATAATGAATAGATGAGATGCAGGTTTTTTTAGGATTTTTTGGTTTTTTTTTCTTTAAATGACAACCAAATGACTTGATCCTCAGCAGCTCTCAATTTCTGAATAGTTCAGTCTGAGTTTAAATTAAGTTCACATCTGCTTTTTCCTTCATTCAGGCTATTCAAATTTTCGCTTCACGACCTGCACCGAGTAAGAGATAAAAATAACCATCATGCTTAATTTATTTTAACCATGCAGGGAGGTTGTTTGGACTTTCCGCATTCTGTTTCTGAGAACAGCAGTGAGACTTCTCCTAGCTCAGCAGAAGGCAGTTTCTAAGAACACAAGAAATGCTCCACTGGCCCAGAGCAATGATCTTTGACAGCAGCAGTAAGAGACTTCGTATAGGGAGAATGCCTGCACCCAGCCTGTACCTTCAGACCCTCCCCTGTACTTCCTTCGGCATCCACAATCACTAGATTAGGGATGTCATTTGACATATCTCTGCCTTATCCCTTTAATATGTTTTCTCGGTCTATTGACCGTTGGTTTGTTAACATGGAAACATATACCTGTCTCTTTATTGGGGATGTTTTTCTTTTTTTTTCTGTGTAACGCCATTATCATCTACATGGTATGTGAACTACCATGTTTAGCCCTACCAGCTCAGAAACCTCTAAGAAGGATGGACAATGAATCCATGTACTGTTATAAATTATTATTTGCTAAACAGCTTAGTAATTTTGAATGTCTAATATATGGCTGCAAAGGGATTGGATGCTCAGGAATTTAAGCATTCACGGTCTGAATTTCAGGCCGCCTTAAAAGAACCTCACGTAATATCCATAAGCAGAGGCAGTCAAAGTAGTCATAACTTTCAGGAATTTTAGCCTCTAGCAATGTTTGTTGCAGGGAAAGGAGCAGCAGAATGGGTTCACATTTGCTTTGGACATCCTATTTAATAAGGAATTAGGTTAGCAAAGAAAGACAGATGGCAAGAGCAGACAAGACAGTTTGAGACCCAAGGCCTAATTCAGCTTTGACATAGCTAAGCCGAATGGTCATTGAAGTCAATGAGATATTCACATGTTTATATCAGGGCTGAATTTGCTTCCCTCTGTTTAGCAGAAAGAGGTGAAAAGTGGAATTCAGATATCTTTTTTTTTTTTGTTTGGAAAACAGGGATGGTCATATGAATTTTGCAGTGCTACCCTAGAGCCTGCGCTTTAAAAACTAATAGACTTTAGCACAGAGATGTTTCCTGCATAATGCAAATACAGTTGAGAGACAGTGCCTGGCCTAAGGCTTTGTATATATATAATGGAAATTAACAGATGGAGATACGAGCAGAGGCTTGTTCAGTGCAACTTAAGCGCAATGGGACTATGAATCCTTGTTCCCCGCATCTGAGCTAGGTGTCTAATTTTTGGGTTTCTACAGGAGTCACTGCTGGGTGCCCAACTCTGCTCAGAATTACAATGGGAAGTATACTCATTCTCTAAATAAATATTTGGAGAACGAGAATTGGAAGCTAGCGTTTCACCATTTCTGCTTTTCCCTTCTGTCTTGGTGCCTTCAGCTATAGGGGATCTGAGAAAAAAGGCATGGAGGCTAAAGGGATACCAAACAGTCTCCCTTCGTCTTCCCCTGGGGGCTGGCTCACCCTTTCCTTTTTAATGGATCAGTGTTTGCCAGACCACTCCTGGTTTGTAATTTGTTATTTGATTTTGGATATAAAATTAAAAGGTAGATCTTATAATGGTAAAATGGGATATTAATTTGCATTTGCTGCTGTGTAATGACATCTTCGGCCACTGTCGTTCGAAGAGTATTGATTGCCTTGCCTGCATCCGTCAGGGTGCTCCTGCTGAAAATCAGTGACTTGGGTAATCCTTGCTGGAAAACTATGTATTAGTTGAGGCTGAGTTACCAGAATGTTGCAGAAAATTGAAAAAAGAAAGGAAAAAGAGAAAGGAAGACATAGCATTTGTGTTCTTGTTTGTTTTTCTTTTTCCCTCCAAAAACACTGTCAGAATGCTGCTTGTACAAGAAAGCAGTAAAAGATGGTGTCTCTAATGGGAACAGTCATGCTTCTGCTGTGTAATGCCATGGCATTTCCCTCCCACCCTGTATCAGTGCACTAGCACAAAGACAGCCATAAAGCAACGGTGGGTAATCTTTCTTTGGCGCTGCGTAAGCACACTCTGCAAAACAGGCTGGTCTGTAAAGTAAAAAGAACTTGTCTCCATACCTAACAGCTCCCAGTGCCAACGATGCACACTCACGGGGCAGCAGATGCTTTCTTCATGATGGTTGCTAGGTCATTGCTAGGCAGAGTGTTAGCCAATGGGATGTAATTGCACATACGGGAGGTTTTGGGTCCGTAACTGTTCCCACCCTGGGCACAGAAGCACCCTATGGGTGTATGAGTTTTTAATGGGGCTCCCTGCAGCTGAGAAGCAGAGTTACCCGCCTGGTAGCTTTTCTGTTCATGACTTGTCCTCCGTGCAAATGAAAAGTGTGAAGGGTCACATTGTCATCAGAAAATGTTTGTTTCTGAGGAACTGGTTGGGCTCCCACATCATAGGCAGCCACTTAATTTCCTTCTGCCTCAGTTCCTCATTTTTCATAAAAAATGATAGCACTTCTCTGCCTTAACAGGATGCTGTGAAATTTCACTATGTTGAAGACCGTGAAGTGCTCAGATGTGGCAGTGTCTGGGTCTGGATGAAAATTTTGTTAGCCATGCCATACCCATGCACTGGAGGAACTTAAAACTTTCAACATCACAAGAATGTCTTTTATGTGGTGTCGCTGCATGATCTGTTAGTTTTCATCAGAAATACACCAAAACCAGCCTCAGTCAGAGACAGCAGAATTTCAACCGCTAATCCTAGCAGGACCCAGACAAGATGTCCTAGTATGCTTGTCTCTGGAGACAGGTATCTGCTATCTTTATATACTGTGCCACCATTCTTTGAGTCTTTCAGGGAGCAGAAGTGGAACTATTTTATTGCTTTCTTAGGAATTTTTTTACCAGCAAACTATATTGTAGGACCCCAAGAATTTAATGCAGTTCATCTTCCTTCTGATCCTACGAAAAAATTTTGGAACATGAATTATTTTAGTGCAAATATTCAGGAGTCATTTGAAGTGCATTTGAAAGTACCCTGACTCCTATTCCACAGAACGGTCATAAGACGCTAACTCTTATGGTGAGAAGCCACCTTCCTTACAATTAAATAATAACCTTGCCTTGTCTTAAAATACACATTAAATGTTAAAATATAGCTTACAGCATCTTTAAAGACCACTTCTATTCAGTTCTTCACTTACTGCCTGGAAATAATGAGGAGTATTCCACAAACACTTACATTGCTTGGTACTTTAGTAAAATCAAATGTACCAATTCAGTTGCACAAGGCACACATGCTATAATGCAAGATGCTATCACTTTGCTATTAGCAGTATTAAGTTGTCATTAAACTAGTTATGACTCTTGAGGGAGGTCTAACTTTACACTATGTCAGCTGCCAAGCCAAGGCTCATATGTGAAACCACCTCGGGTTTATTGCTTTACCTGAAAACAAAAATTATAGTGTCCTGGAACCACATATTATTTCTAATAAAAATAACTACGCTGCCCTCTGTCTTACTGATACCTTAATTCACAGTACTGTACAAACGACAATTTTGATTCAAATACAAATGAAAAAGAGGAACTCTAAAAGAACAAGAACTTGTACTAAACCACACAGCTTTGCTGGTAATAAGAACTAATACAAACGGTATCCTAATTTTTCTTTGGACAATTTGTACTTTCATCATCTTTGGGATTTGAGTTTGCTCTTCTCAAAGCTGGGCATGCACAGACGTCACTGCAAAATCTTGAAGGTGGGTCAATGATCGGCAGAAGTCTGCATAGGCAGAGTTTCAAGAAGTAAACAAATGCCAAGTAAAGTTTTCTGCATACTGGCAGTAGGCTATCCCTCATGGCTGTGCTGGAAGTACTTTTTTTTAATACATTTCTCATACATATTTGATGTCCAGACTGAGCTCTTATACCTTTACTAGGGGAAAGGGATACACTACACTGACTGTATTCATAGAATTATAAATGCTTTTTTTACATTGGGAAACTTTACAGGATATTCAGGACCTTATGGCAGCAGAATAGACTTTTCTTTTGAACTTAACTTCCCTCCATGGAAACCAGGTATTTTTAATACTAGTATATTGATTTAAATTTATGGCTTATGTAAAGTAGTACATCCTTCCATGTAAATTTTTTAGGATCCAGGACTGCAAAGATTTGCACACACAGATTCATTGTGTATCCTTGTCCCAAGAAATCAGAAACAAGACTCCCATTGATTGCAGTGGAGCTGGGACTCCAGCAGCTGCTTCCAGAGAGAGTAGTACTACACAACTGAAAGTTTACCAGATTTTGTAAGATGTAGGGTCTGAGGCCAGCTTTTTGACATGAGACATAAGAACTTTTCCACCTTTGCCCAATTCTCATCGTATTCTAGGATATCTGTGACATATTGCCAACAAGAAAAAAGTGACTCCTGTCTCATTGAGCTTGAGATCTGATAAATTTGAGAAAAATCTGATAAATACTGAGAAAAGGACAGACTGTTTAGAATTAATCGCAAATATTTTTTCATAAACTCAAGCCTGTATTTGTTGTGTCAGGAGAGGGGGAAGTTGTCTGCGCATACATGAACACACACACACACACTCACACACAAGCCAGAATTTCTGCAAGTATAAAACTACTCATGACTATGAGGTCAGTGGTCAAACTCAGCCCAGTGCTGAGTCCAGCAAAAAGCCAATGCAATCTTTGAGACTGATTGAAGCCTGCAAGACAAAATTTATAAGGGCTGATCCTGCCACAACAATGACTTTCCACAGAAAGATTATTTTTAAACCTAAACAGAAAATGGGAGGGAAGTTCACATCTGTAGACCTGAACGCTGTCATTTTTATTCTGGGTGAAGCTGACCTTTTACCTTTAGGTCTGGGAATTTGTCTAGATCAGGTTTGGATGTTTCGTGTTTGAAGTTAATATTGTGGAGGCACTTCGTCTTTGTCTACTGCTCTGGTTAATAGTTGGCATGATGTGGACATAATGCTCCGTACAGCACAGCCCTGCACAAACGACAGGGGTGGGTCCACACCAAACCACAGGTGCTGGCTCACCCATTTTCTGGGGAAGTCTGGACCTAGGTCCAGCTCTAAATCATATGGCTGTCTCTCACCCTTGTGCAAAACCCGTGGTTTGCCTAGCCCTGAAGTTTGGGGTTGGCTTGGCTCCTGATCTTTGTGGCCTATGCTCCTCTCTGCTCTGAATTACAGGGACAGCAGACCTGTGTTTGGGCTGTGGTAGTTCTGACCTAAGGAAGGCTTGCAATAAGCTGCGGTACAAAACAAAAAATTATTAAAAACAAGCTTTCCAGTGTGTTTCCCAGGTTTACTTTTGCCTGCTGACTTTTTGTTTATTGCAGACTAGATGATGTGTTGGTTGCTTTCAGAAAAAAAAGACCCTGATTTGTAAATGGCATGAGGTCTCCCTGATGGACCCACCAAGCAGGCCGGAGGCCAGACCCCATGTTCAGCATTACTGCTGTGAAGAATTGGCTTTTTGTCCACCTGCAATTTATTGGGCTGCCTGATGCTTCCCTATCTCCTGCAGAGTGGAGAAAAGCTGCAAACATGATTGAATTGCCCCTTTTCTCTTCTCAATGGGACTCCTTTCCACCACTAGGTCTGGTTTCTCCTCGACTGACTTACCTTCACCTCAGATGAGGTTGGGGGTGTCTGCCATGCCTTGCCCAACTAGGCACCTGTCTGTCTTTACTGAATCCCACTGCAAGAGCCAGAGTGGGAATGTGTGTCGAACTACAAAAAATCGCCCATCTTACAGCCTGCTGGGGAGCACTGATGCCACTTTTCTTCAGTAGAGAGGGAATCCTGTTCCCTGACAGTGCCAGGGGCAATTTTCTAATCTATCCTCTTCATATGACTAATCAACACACAGGCCTTAAATTATCTTGCACTTACTATGGACACTTACACAGAACCATGTGTTTATACGGACAGAGAGTGCCAGCTTACTCCTACCAAAACACATAGATTTTATTCAAGAGAGGATTTCTCATTAAGGACAAAATTAATTGAACGGAGCTAGCAACTCTGTCTTGGTAACTCCATGATATTCAGTGTTAATTATTCATATTGGAACGGGCAGAAGCCACCAGAACTGCTCTAAAACCTTCTGGAGTAGTCCCTATAAACACTAATTAATGCTCACATTGCTATCATAAGATGTACAGTGTCTCCACCTGAAAAAATAGGCAGCAGATATGTTGAGGGAGAGAGCTCAGATGACTTGAGTAAGGGATGCAGAGACCAGTGCCTCTGAGCGGTGACCAGATCCGAAGAGTTTCTGGCTTTCAGGCTGTGTTCTTCTCTCTGGAGAATATATCCCTAATTGCTTCTCACCTCTGAGAGCTCTCTGGAGCGCTAGGGGATCTGCCAGACATTTTTTCAGTAAGATCTTTTTGGCACAAACATCATGTTCTTGCCTCAACCTCTACTACCTGGTTTGAATTTTCCTTACTTTACGGAGTGGAAGTGAGAAAGAGAAGGTTTATTTTCGGATCAGACATTACATCTGGCTTGAAGCCCTTTTTTCTACAGATGTCAGTATTGCCGATGTTTTTCATGATGCACACATGGCACTGGAAGGGTGATTTGTGTACAGGGGAGGATGAGTCCAGTAATAGCACTCACTCCCCATCAGTGTTTTTTTCTTGAGGAGCTTTAGCATCTGTTAAAGAGTGTGCTACTCTTCCTATGCATGGCAAATGGATGTTAGACCATGTCTGAGGTGTTAGAGTCTTCCTTTCTGGTGGTACCATCAAGCTGGATCAGAGCGGTCTCTGCTCCAGAGACATCCATGCAGTGCAGCAGGGCTCGCAGGAGTGCCGTGCAAGTATGCTTGCGGCCAAAGGGAAAGAGGCAGCAGGCAGGAGGGAAAGGAAAATCGGAGTCAACAGAGAAAGGAGCATCACCCAGCACTGACAACGTACAGCTGTGGGTCTGTTGCCCATGGCTAGCTCTTCATTATCGCACACACTTGACTTGAAATCGTAGTGTCAGCCCTCCAGGCTTCAGCTAGGAGTGCTGTGCTGGCTGAAGCCAAGTGAATTTCCCCTTTGAATCTGAACAGCAAAGTTTCTGGAAAAAAAGAGCTCTGAGAGAATGAAATTGTATTGAATTCCACTAGTAATTTTGGATAGAAAAAGTTGAAGGGAATGTTCTGGTAATGTCAAAGCAATATTTTAAATGTATTTCAAATGAGATATTTGGGGGTTTTTTGGTTTGTTTTGTTTTGCTCTTTTTTGTTCTTGTTTTTGAAATGCCTTCAGCTGGCATTGAAACTTCCAATTTTGAAAAAAAACCATGTTTGCTTTTAAAGAACTAGTCAGTTGAGAAAGTTTCAGTTTGAGTTCAGCATGGTAGAATCCCCTGCTCTGCTCTGGTTCATTTTCACCAGTGAATCAAAACAATGTTATTAACTTTGCTCTAACGCTGACAGCATTCTTCGCCTAATTCAGACAGAAAAGCATCCAGCAATAATTTTGCCTTCGCTTCCCTGCCCAGCACCATCCTGGCTGCCCATGCTCTCTAGGACCATACATGGTTGGCTTCCAAATCCACTAGCAGTGGAAGGCCAAGGAAGGTATCTCTGTAAAATAGAGATCTTGGAAGAAAAGCTGTTAGTTACACAGAAAGCAAAACCTTCAGCATTGCAGGTTGGGCCGGATTAGCTCATTTGAGGCACTTAACTGCATTTCATCATTACCTCGCTCTCTGCCTGATACTGTTTAATAATCCTGTTCTCCAAAAATGGTGTTTGCTTTACGGTATGGCTCATCTGGAGGACTCTTCTGCTGTTCCCAGTTGTCTGGGGCTTTGTGAAGAAGTGTTTAATAAAATGGGATGATAGGAGCAGATCCATGGAATAAATGTTGCTACCCATGTTATTAAAATTCAAGCACATGGCTGGTTCTTTTCTGATAGGGCAAATGCCATTCCTGGGGATTCAAAGACTAGTAGAAGGGTTACATTTTTCTCCAACTTATCTTTTACAGGTCTGTTCTCTGGAAGTATCCTTTATTTTTCACTGGACTTTTTTTTTCTCACCCAGTTGCACAGCATGGCTTTCAGCAACCTGAATCATCATAATTCACTAACCTACGTGCTTATTATAAAAGAAAAAATTATTAGCTTTTCCATAAACTCTTCTGGACAAACTTTTCTTAACATAATTGTACATAGTTGAAAATGAGTGAACAGATAAGAGGAAAATTAAGGCTAGAACTTGTGAAGGAGTCACCCACCAATAGTGGGTAATATTGCTACATGCCAGATGCCCCAGGCAGTGTAACTGGAACCTTGACCGCCGTTTGGCTCTTGCTGCTGTAAGCAGATTTGCTGTTTGAAGTTCTGCCCACACCAAAGCCCTTGCTGAAGAGAAGATCTTGCTTGTGTGCCACTTATTTTCCTTATAAAGGACAAAGCAATTGCTTCTCCAGTGCTGCCGATGACAGGTAGTGTACTACCTGCTGGGCGTGCTTTCTTCGGTATCTGGACCAGAGCCTGTGCTCCTCTCCCTAATTGTCTCTTCTGGGACTGGTTATTTACAGCCTGCAATCTCTCTGACACTCAGGGACTTATCTGTAAAAATATTATTGCATCAGAGAGGGTTTTTCAAACTAATTTCAAGACTTTTCTTTATTTCTAGTGCTTTGTGGCAAATGTCTGCCCTGACTGAATTCCCACGCAGGCACTCTGAGTTCACCGGGCTGGCTTGGGGTGTAAGGTCCTGATCCTGAAAGCACATGTGGATTTTTTTTCTAAGGGGCTTGGTGGCCCTGTTTGCAGTATTTGCAGCTGTTAGGCTGCGAAAGTTGTCCTCTGACACCAGACTGGATTTAATCCCTCTTACTCTATGGATTAGAGGAGGACCCTTTTTGATGCTGGATGAGAGAAAAGGGTTGCTTTCCTTTTATTTCCACTTTCAGTTACAGCTTTTAAACACTCTGAAAGTTGTCTACAACTTTCAGCCCTGATGTTTTGTCTATAGGAGTTGTAATGAGTAGAGAAAATGGAGACAAGCAGGCTACAGCCTCTGTGGTAGGTCTTGGATTTGTTTATATTTGGCAAACGTTCGGCACATTGTGAAGATAAATCAGTAAAGTAATCACAGTATTTCCAGCTCTGTGAATTCTAAATCCTGATGTATAAAATAAGTGAAGAAAATAAACCGTGTGTGATCTTTCAGTAGCTTCTCCATATGTCTTATTGTCATTTCCTCATTGTATTCAACAGTGCTTAAGAATAGTGTCTGTAGTCTCTTAAATACCACAGAAAAGGGAACTCAGAGCATCACAGCTCTGCAGGGCATGTACATGCAGCTAGAGCAACTATTTTCCAGATTTCATCCTCAGCCATGAAGCCCAGAAACTACGACTTCTCTTCTTGTCTCTTTTAAATGATAGCAAAGGCTCTCTCCAAATTGCTTGACTCCATGAGCTGGAGATTCAAAAAGGACCCTAAATAGCACTAGATTTGCAGCAGAAGTTGTAGCAGCAAAAATAGGAATGACTTCTCCCATGTCAAGGGCTGTTTTCTTCCCAGGCTGGTGTAAGTGGAAACTATCTATCTTGGTTAACTCTCCCAATTTACTAACCCCCTGGTGACCTTCAGCTTCTGTAACAAAAAATCCAGACTGAAATAGCAGCAGTGGAGAATTTCCAGATGTCAGCCCTGTTCTCAGCGTGCAACTGCACATGGTATTTAACAGTTTGATCACTTTACCCCATCTCCCTGGTAAATTAACCATACCTAATAATATAACATTGCCTAAGCTTGGCAGAAGGAAGCATTTATTCTATCTCACTACCAATTTGTCTATGAACCCTTATGTCTCCAGTGATAAAGATGCTTCTATAACTTAGTGCAGTGCGTTAAGAAGAAACCTCTTACCATGTAACAAAAACGGAGCATCACAACAATCTGTTTAAAAATTGTCACGGTTAAGTAATCTCATTTGCTTTAAACTGAATGATAAATGTACCACACTCCGCTGAAATATAATGATCAAGACCTTCTGCTGGTATTAAACAGTATCTTTCCGTTTAAACTGTAAGATGCTTACAAACCACAAGGTAATGCCGTCTAGAGGTAACCACACCGGCTAAAGAGCAGTACAGTTATTTTAGCAGGGGACCATGCTCAAACGAAGAGATAGCCTGCTTCTCAGCAGGGCTAATTAGCCTAACCAACTCGCCCCTGCCCCCCAAAGCTGCCATATTGCTGCCAGTGCTGGAGCAGACTCATCTATAGCCCGAGGGAATCTGTAGCCAGCGATGCATCACACACTATGGAAATACCCAAAAAGGAAGATGAACTGGTTTGTCTTGTCTGAGAAAGTGACCCATTTTTGCATTCGTCTCCTTTCCCTCCTCCACTCATTCTTCTCCCTTTGTTCTCCCACCTACAAGCAATCAAACGTGCTACTGCTACGTCTTTTATTCCTAATTCATGCCAAAACCATTATTCCCCGCAAATGCCTGACTGCTGTGAATGGCCGGTTTTGATTGCAATATAGCCTATTTTTTCTGGTTTGGCAGTGCTGTTACAAGCAGAACCTCTCCAAAAACTGTTACAGTAAGAAGACATTTATGATGCTGTGTACCCAGAGCATGCCCCACATTCTTGCAGTCTCGTGACAGACACTAACGGACACATCACCACAGCCCCATGAGGCAGGGTAGTGCTAATTATCCTAAATTACAGACCTAAAACTGAGATGAAAAAAGTTGGATGGACAGAGGTATTTAGGTACCTATTCTTCCTATTTAAATCAAGGGGGTAATGTCTCTACGTACCTGTGTAGATCTGGAGATGAGGGACTTTTTGTGAGGACGTGCTGAACCGCATGGAGCAGCAGCAATTGGAAATGATGTTTCCCAGGACCTTGACCAGCATCTTTATTAGTGCTCAGTGAGGCCAGTGAACTTGCTTACTTACACTGGGAGGAACTGCTGCCTGTAAAAGACATGAGCCAATTCACTTCCTCAGGCAACTGACTCCCTAGGCCTGACAGTGCCTGTGCTACAACACAACTCCCTACCTCTGATTTGGAGTGACCCAATCACTCTCTCTGCCAGCTGATTATTCCCTCGATTCTTTTTTGGGTTATATGCTAGGAATTTCCCTCCTCCGAGTCTGATATAGCAAACTCTACTCCTATGCAAGTATCTCCTTCCTTGTCTCATCAGAGAAGGTAGTCACTGTCAAGTAGACACTTGTGACAAAGAAACAGGTAGTTTTTCTATCACAGGTGAATGTGAATGACATTTTGCACAGCTGCACCATATTCTGTGGTTTTGTAAACTTGTTTAGGGACCAGCCTATGCTTCCCCCATGAGCAGTTACAGAGGATTTACATGTGACCATGCAGTGGACATCTGAGCAGACCTTTTGCAGCAGGTGGGGAATGCAAATGGAGGTCTTAGAACAGCAAAAATTGTTATTAAATTATTGTCCCTTTTTATTATTCACTCCTACAGTTATTAGCCTTAGAAGTTTCTTCCTGTAACCTCAAAAATATCGTAGTGTGAAGCAAGAAGAGTTGCTGGGTTGGTATGAGTTTTGAGGGATCAAGTGCAGGTTGCGAGGGTCCTGTGGGAAAGAAAGTGGCTGTCTGAAAATGAACTCTTGCACCTCAACCCCCAGACAAACTACTGAAACACCTAGAGTGTTGAACTTCCAGAGTAGGCGCCTATCTTTCTTCTGTTACCAGAAGCATGCAGAACTATTAAAATAAAGGAAAAAGAACAAAAACCTGAGAGAGCTGTCCTTCCACATGCTGAATATGCCCTTACTCTGTTAAGTCATTGACCTCCAGGGAACCATTCCGGGAGAGTTTTAGGGGAGTGACACACTATCTCACCAGCTGCTAAACCTTTTCTTTCTTCCTACGTGCTAGGAGGGTGGGAAAAAAAAAGAAAAAAAAAAATCACTTTTTTCCTAGAGATTTGAAATGGGGAAATGCATGGAAGTATTTTGTTTCTGAAACTTTAGTAACAGCGGTGATGTCAAAATTGTCTAGTCTGGTTTTGGTGTTTTCTTGTATGACTCTGTTTTGTGCAGTGGAGGAGTTCTCAGCTGAACCTTCTCCTGGCTATAAAATTAAATTAGGTGGAATGAAAATAAGAGTATTCACAGGCCGTGGTATGCACCAACAAATGGAATATGTACCTGACATGTCCAAGTTTCCAAGCACTAAATTAGTTGCACGCAATAGTGCTCTTGTTATTTCATGGTCTTCATACAGACACTTCTGCTAACTCAGGGTCATGGTCCTTCCTTTTGCCATGTTAACACACCTTCTGAATTAGGAAGGTCTTTGCCAATCAAAGAAATTTAAATTGTTATGATCACTCTTCTCAGCTGAATCAATGCTCATCCTTCGGTGACAGAAACATGCCAGTTATCCAGTCTTTCACAGAGTCTTCTAGGACAGACAAAATTGACTTTCTGTCACTCAAACACAAGTAAGAAACAAACCAACTTGAAGGCCCACCACAGCAAAACTTTCAGGACTAAACTATAAAGCAGCAAAGCAGGGCACGTGGCCACTTTGCCTTCTGTGACACTAAAATATACTACATTACAAAGGCTCAGATACATATGGGTGCGTGCGCATACATTCATCTGTATGGCTACTGGTTAAAAGGAGCAGAGGGAGGGTACTTATGTAGTAATGGGCAATTTGTGGTGAGTTTCTTAAATGGCAGAGTTCAAGATGAATTTTTAAACTTCTGAGAAGGAGGTTTATGATGCCTGGCTACGTTACCCATCCTATCATTGTCCTCAGCTCAGGTACATTTAACATCTTGGGAAAAAACTACACAAGGGTTTTTTCTTTTTTTCTTTTTTGCCCTACAACTCAGACTATGGCAAACTTCTTCCGGTGCTGAAGTACAGAGGACACTGTCTGCGATAAGCCCTGGAAGAAAAATGCACAGTGTTTATTCTGGCTGTCCCTAAATTTTCAAGTGATTATTTCTGGGGAATTATATATGCCATATGGAATACTTTCCCCAGTTAGGAAATAAGTTGACCCAGGCCATGCTGCCTTGCTGACCAAAGCCAATCCTTTATCTTCTGCAAATACAAAATGATGCCATGGGATCCTAGAGCAACAGGGTTCACAATATGCTTGGCAAAGTTATCACGTGAGAAGGAAAGGGGAAAGAGAAATGAGACAGTTAACAGGTACAATGAGTTAATATGTGTTGAAGCATCTAATAAAAATAACAGTCAGAGCAGCAGGGCAGATCAGTGGAGGAAAGGAAAAAAACAAACCAACTAACTGTGGAGTTAGTATTTTAATTCTTTCAGTGAGAGAGGCAGCCCCAGTGCGGTACATCCTTGAGTTCACAGAGCATCTTGAAGAGTGGTAGTTAGAGAGAAACACAGTAAAAAGACACAGAAGTAGGCGCAGTGAAAAGGCAGATTTATTTACTAGTAATACTGTACAGAGAAAAAAAAAAAGAGAGAAGCCACAGTTACAGCATGGCTGTTGCTGGCAGTGTTCTTGGTTTTTTATTTTTGTTTTTTTTTTTTTGTACTCATTTTTTTAATCTGAAGAAAAAACATAACAGTCAAAAAAGTACACTTCAGGTTACAAAGTACAGCAGCTATCCCCAGCAATTCTAATCCAGTGTTAGCACAGCAGTTTTTCCCCAACAAAATGGGATTTTATTTACATTAGCTCACAAAGAAAGTGGGAGACTAAAGCTTAAAAAAAATCTCAACCACAACCTACATTCACCATAAAAGCTGCATTTTACACAACATTTTCTTGAACCCCTATAAAGAGTCATTTATCTATGGAGCGAATGTAGTTGGTAGAGGCAGGAAGCCTTCAGAAATGTGTTCTTTGCCTTTGTCCTGACCTGCTCTTGCTTGACTACCTTTGCTGCACTCAGATTCAGTGGCCACTGGAAAAGCAAAAATCTTTCAAATGGATTTATCTCCCATATCTGCCCCTAGGCAGGGCCTACATACATACTTGTAAAATAGCAGGGACAAAATTTGAGCTCATCATCAGTAAAGCACCTTAACCATAGATACCGGCCGATCGTAACATATCCTCTAGGCTATCCCTAACCAGCACAGTGCTTAAGGACATGTTACGCTTCAAGCTTAAGATTAGCGGAGTTTAAGTGCCACCTTCAATTGGGACTTCATATGGTTGCACAAAACCTTTATTTTTGAGATTCCAACTCTCTGACCGACACGTTAACTTGGAGAGATACCAGTAGCTTCTTGGCAGCTAATTTTAGTGAGAATGCCTTTGCACGCTGGATCAGTCTGTGGGGAAGTTCACATTTTCTCCTGGCTCCTTTACCCTGCCAGCAGCAACCTGACAATTAGGGGGTGGCTTGCCTTCTGCTCCTGTAAGTGGCATTTGTATGCTGATATTTTATGCACTTGGGCATATCTAGCTCACACAGGCTTGGGGGACTTAGTGCGTTCCCACAGGAATGGGAAGAGAGACAGCAGATTTACCTAAACAGTAAGATTTTAGTGGAACCCACTGTTTGGGCCACCCATAGGATGCCAGATGAATAGATAGGGAGAGTGCTCCTCTAGTGTCAAATTTGCCCTAGGAATCTAGGAAAATGCAGGAAGATGTTCAAATGCTGAGGACAGGATACCGTCATTTCTTTTAACTTGGGACTCAAGCCAACAGGCCTGAGGTGAGGCTTTTAGCTCCAGTCTCTCTTTTCTTCCCCTTATCTTTGCTCATCGGAGAGCACAGAAAGGGAAGCAGAGAGTGGGGGGGGAAAAAGGAGCATCTGATCCACGGTGTCCGGCATGAGAGCAAGTTCAGAGACAGGCAGAGTCTGTAGCAGAGTTGTGCAGAGGGAAAAATTTGGAAGGAAAACTTACACTGCTTCTTTTATGTTGTGGGTTTTTTTGTGTGCAGGAATGAAATTCACCCCCACCCTTTTCAGGCACAGGGGGTTTTGTGAGTTCCCAGGGGGTGTTTGTCTGTTTTCAAACACAGTCAGCAAGGAGACCATGCTCCAAACCCCTCTCTGCTGAAATGTGCACCAGTTTCACAACACCATTTAAAAAGCTATCTAATTAAAGGAATGAGAAGACACAGTTAAAGCAGCATAAGCCTTGCTTGTAGCATATTGTTTAAAGACCAGACCCTATAAGCATTTGTGCATGTGCTTAAATTTCACTCATCTGGGTCATCCCATTAAACTAAAAAGGGCTGCTTGGGTGCTTAATTTTATGCTCATGGGCAAGTCTTTAGGTCTTATAGACCTACTGAATAGATATGCAGGGTCTAAATTCAGGTATGAATCACAGGCATACCAATGCAAGTTAAAAACATACAAATATGCTCAAACTGGTGGTCTTGAGTTACTTAGCTAATTCTAAAAAATTAATTAAGGTTGGGGTTTGTTGTTTTTGTTTTTTTCCCAATTTCTGAAGTAGATTAATTCTTAAAACAAACCCCTAAATCCTTCTTTGAGAATAACTTGGGAAACAATTGCAGGAAAGCTTTGCAATACAGTAACAGCAAAAACCCTCAAAATAAGAGAAGCTTTTGCAAACTGGAGGAAGGGGCTCAGAATTCTCCACAAGTTTGCCCTTAAGAAAAGTGGCCTGTTCTTAATGTGCTGAACAGCCTAAGTGGAACCATCACAGGAAAAAAAGCTATAGATTTTGCAAGACTCTTTGAACCCATGAAGAAAAAGGCTCAGTTTTATAATACTTTGATTTTAAATACAGGTGGGACATTTTTAAGAACTTCATGCACTCTTGTCACTATTTACAAGCTAAGTTATTATTATAAGTTTATATTACAAGTTGGATTTATATTCTCTTTGGACTAGATGACAAACCATTTATATTCTAAACTTAATAAATTCAGCCATTTTATACAACTTACTCTTTTACATACAAAAATTACAGTCCACATTTTTGTTGGATATTGTCATAGCCTGCGACCTCTGATTAAGCTCAGAACTCAAGTTTACTCTTGTGGCCCAGAAGGCTCATGAAACATAATCTGAGCATATCCTAAACCTTCTAATAGACAGAGAGAACTGGTTGTAACTGAATGAGTTTATTAAAAATAAAGACGTCACGTTTCAGCCTGTGGGAAAATCTTCTACTTTGTCTAAATGGTTTTGTTCTACTCTTTCCAGTGGCACCACCTCTTGCATTTTGAAATCTTGTGTTGGATAAAATATGACAAAGTGAAAAAACGTATAGTTCTCCTATTTAGCCATACCTCTCTACTGAAAGTAGGTAGCTATTTTCTACCATGTTGGCTTTCCAGATAAAGAAGTTTGTCTAGCTATAGTAAGCATAGGTCCACCTTTTTCTGTGAAAAAAAATTCACGTATTTAGCTGTGTTCATAGCAGGTATATTGGATTCTACTTTTCTAACTTTACTCTTTAAAAAGTGTTGTGATCCTTCTTCCTGGAGAAAATTGTGGTTAGGTCTACAAAAGATCCCAAGAAGCTGGGCATTGTCATAAACATATGAAAAAGTTCAAAGGCTCAATGTCATGGGTAGGATGATATTCAGAAACTCAATTCCCATTTAGGGTTTTTATCTCATTACAAAAATATTTATTCCTTAAAAAAATACACAAATGTAAAATACTACGTTTTCTACTATATCCCCGCTTACTTTCCAAGGATGCCATTTGGATGTCGGACTAAATCAAAAGGTAGAACACCTTTTATTTCTCTAGCAACGCTATATGCTATCTTTCTGCTCTGATTAATTTGTTGTATCTCTATAATTTTAATGAGTAGTGAACTTCGGTAAAACAGCAGGGGACTAATATATTAGCAGACAGGGAAGTCCCACTTAATATTTGCTCATGAATACCACTGCTGTGGTACAAATGCTGACTCGGGACCTGATCCCACCAGATGCTAAGCACCATTTTGTTTTGTATTTTTCTCAGCAGAAGTAGCAACGCTCAGAGTTAGCCTCTAGGATTACACCACGCCGGGCAAACTCAGCAGTGCATAAAATAGGTATAGGTACACAAATAACACCCAGACTACATCCTGTGTTAATCATTCATGCCCTGATCTTGCAGACACCTACACACGTTCCTCCTGTGAGTAGTCCTGTTGACTGAAATAGGTCTACTCACAGCAGAATTAGGCATATGCGTTTTTGTTCGCAGGGCTGAGGTCTTCTATTGCACCGGTAGAGGTACGCTTCATGGAGAAGGGCTTGTGCACACTTCTCTTGCTGGGGATTGAAAGATAATGTTGTGTTTATACAGCTTTGGAATACAGCCTGCACTTTTTGGAAAAAAAATAAGGAAAAGAAAGATACAAAAAGGAGAAGGAAACCCAAGAGTGCTAAGGCAAACTGTCAAATGGCACATCATACCTACTTTGTCATTCATTTAGATAACATCACAAAGGCAGACCAGAGGAGTTCTGTAAACATATACCATACAGTACATCAGCCACGGGAAATTAAAAAAAGAAAACAACCCTGTAATTCTTTTCTTTCTGTATTGATATTCTTGTAATTGAAAGAGATTGCCTAGCCACTAATCATAATGCTGTGTTTTTTGATTTGTATTTTTCTTCTGTTAAAAAAAAGGAGAGAATGGAAGTAAAATGCAGTGGTTTGCAAAAGAAACAGTCCCTGAATGCAAACAAGGGACAACATGGAAAGTGGGTTCATAGAAACTTAGAAAGTACAAAATATAAAAAAGTTTCGTAGGTTACTTTTTCCCAGTCTAGGAAAAGATACACTGAAAAGAGGTTTTTTTTTTTGTTTTTCTTACAAAAGTTAAGGCGAGCAGTTTGTTGTGGCAAAATGCTTTCACTGAACCAGTTTCTGACTCTACTTTTTTGTATCCCCTCATGCTGAAATGGAAAATGTACATGGGATGGCATAAGCTAAACAGATAGGGAGTTTACTTAAAACAATTAAAAAAACTCCTCCCATAATGATCCTCATAAAAATGTCTCTCTGCTTGACCGTAGAGCAGACCTCTTCCTTCGCGCCTGATTGTGCATGAATTTCCTCTGGCAGCTTCCTATCGGAGGGCGAGGGGAAAACCCCAATGCCTTTGAAGCCCAAAGCAGCCCTGGAAAACCAGTTTACATTCATCAGCCTAGGCTAACGCATTTGAATTCCCATGTTACTTGGCTGCAGGCTAATGGCTAGAAGGGACTCACTGATGGCCAGGCACGGCTGCTTCCTGTGCGGAGGAGGATGATTGGAGTAAATGTGTTTCAGCCGACATGGCTAAAGCCTTCTGAGTTCAGACTGACTTGCTCCTGTTTCGCATTTTTCCTGACTTCAGACGTCGAACTGCCTTTGACCCGTAAAGACAAACCCTATGCAGACAAACCTTTAGTTTTTCTGGATCTTTTGGGGCCCATTAACCATGGAGTTCATATGAACACATAAAAAACACTGGCCTTCCTAGGCACTCAATGTTAGCTACAAGTACTGAGCAGTAGGTATTTGGCAGGTTTAAGGTTTAAGGCTTGTGCTCTACTTCTAACCACTAAAGGGCCACTTCTGGACTCTTCCGTGCCACCATCTCCCCGCCACATTGTGCCTCAGATGGTGCAGTGGTCTCAGACACATTCTGGTCCCAGCCTCAGCAAGCATCTCCCAAAGCTGCCCGCTGAGGGAGTCATCCCCAAAATGCTGAGTCTGTGCTGAACCAGAAGGACATCTGACAGGGGAGCACATGGCTGAAGAGATGCATGGGCAGAGCAGGTTAGGGTAAAGATGACATCCCAAATTTCCCAAGCAGAGGGCTTTGGGAAAAAATGTCCATAGGGGAGAGGAGCAGCAAAGGAACAAAGATCGGGCTGGGAAGACACCAGGAGGCCAGGGTAGCCATGAAGGTGGCATCACACCTGGAGAGGAAAGGGTAGTGAGCAACGAGACAACAGGCCAGGCCACGAGGAGATGTCTGGAAGATTTGTTTTTGAGCATTACTGGTGAGGTGAACAGGCCCCAGAGTGAGAGAACTATTGCAAAGCGCACCCGGCTCCTGCAGCGCTCACAGGATAGGGACGAGAGGGAAAGGGCTTCACCCCTTGCGTTGCAGTGATTTGGGGTCCTAAATGTGCCTGGGGACAGCCTCGCCAGGCCACACTGTGGCTGAAAACTCAGGGTCTCGTTTTAAGAAATGTTGAGATTTGTAAATGCTTAGCATTTCTGGGAAAAAAAAAAAGAAAAAAAACACATAACCCAACCAAAAAAACCCAAACTACAGGTTGCTAGTTTCCAACAAACAGCCACCAGACCTATTGTCACAACGCAGGGCTCTGAGGCCGTTGCCCTCTTTGATGAAACTTAACCACCTAAGCCTGAGTCAAGGGATGATGTGCAGAGCTTCTGTGGGTGAGTTTGGTCCTTCTCCCATCCAAAAGCCCCCAGAGGAGGCGGAGGGAGCATGTGGAAGTCCATTAAATCTGGCCACTGCAGCAGATATGGAGGCCAGCAAAATATCTGCAGGTGTCATATGGATGTGGCTGTCTTTTCCCACTCTCCGCTTGCTTTCTTTTTCCTGACTGTCACCTGAGCGGTGGTGAGAAGTTACACTGACCAGCTCCATACTGACGGCTGAGTGACCTAACGCAGGAACTCTCTTTTGCATTTTATTTTTGTGTGTATGTTTTCAGTGTGCCTCATATCACCACCACCACAACCAAGTGTCTTTTTTACTGGCACAGAAAGAAAAGAGTACAGAGCAAGAACTCTGTTTAATCAGATGCTCTGAACTAACAATTAATGCAGTAAAAGCACCATCCAAGAAAGAACAGAAATATCATAGGAACAACCTCAGACTGAAAAGAGGCTTTTTGTTGTTTTCTTTCTTTCTTTTTTTTTTTTTTACTTTTTTATTTTGTTTTTCTGTTGCTGTTGATTTTTAAAGTCTGATAGTTTTAAAGACACTTCAAAATAATCTTCAGTACTTTTTAACACTATCAGAAGATATAAATCCTGATTTTTAATCTCACTTCTGTAGTTATAAATCCAGACTAACTCCACTAGAGTGAGTGAAGCTACTCTTGAGCAAAACCGGTGTGAGACAAGAATCAGGCTCATAATATCTCGCCATGAAAAAGCTGGCTGCTTTTTCATTGTAGTTAGAAGAATCAAAGGACCAAGAAACAAAGAAACATCTACTGATTTTGGATGCCTTTGCCTTTATACGTTTTCACCTTGAGCTGTTTTTAACAGGCCTGATTTTCAGAGGGCAGATGAAGAAAAATTTGCTGGAAATCAGGCCTCTTTGAAGTCTCCCACACCTGAAAATGAAGCATCCAAAACCACCGGCAGTTTTTGAAAATGTTAGCCTTGTGGCTGTAGGATCTTCTCCCGAAACAGCTGCTCTGACAAAACTCCGGTGGGCCTCCACCAGAGTTTTACCTGGGTAAGCAGGGCAGGATCAGACCCATCACCTGTCATTATGTAGGTGCACTGGAGGTACACTCTATGAGAAATTACACTTTCCTAAGAATTGCAAAATTAAACCCTGGCCCTGCCCCCATTCCTGGCACTGAGAATTTTGTCACTGAATCCAGCAGGAACAGGGTCGGACTGTGAGAGAAGTTCATTTATATTCTAACGAAATAGAAAGCAATATCTCTCATCTACTGGAGTTCAGCAGGAAAACTTCATGTATAAACATTGGCAGAGTTACTGAAAGGCAAATAATTAGATCAGTGACTCCATTTCAGTTGGTGTGACAGCTGCATCTTTTTCACGTCAAGTTAATTTCAACTGTAATTTGGGGAGATGAAATATACATACAATACTGTAATCTGGAAGATTTATATAAGGCAAAATCATCATTCATACATTTTCTAGAAAGAATAATTAAGGTCCACTTTTGGTATCACCAATAAGCAGAAATGGCTAATGGGTTTTTCTGACACCGCAAACTAAACTGGAAAGTTACTATAAAACAAAACTATGCGAACTTTTTTGGGAAAGACTTGTCCGAGTTTCAGGAAATTAAAACAGTAAAATGATCTAAGCCTTCTCCCAAGAAATAAAAAATAGGATCTATAAAATAATGTTTAAATGTGATTTTTCTTAAAAAAGAGAAGCAACATTTTTTTAAGGCTCTCATATCTGTCTGCTGTGGAACTCAGACTCCCACAAAATTCTAGGAATCTGATCAAGCCTGTCAGATATCCAAAGAAAAAATGTAAAAAGTGCTTTCATTATATATATAATATATATGTATAAAAATCAAATAAATATGAAAACATTTGTTCCATTTCCCATTTATCTCTCACTCTGCAATATTAAGGAAAAAAAAAACACCCAACAGAAAAAAAGAAGCAAAAAACCCCCCAACCCCTCCCCAAACCCCAAATAGTACGTCTGATGGGAAAATAACCATGCGTTCCTCTTCCTGAAGAACTAGAAAGCAAAGCAACCCAACTGCAAGGCAATGGAGGCATTCACTTCCAGTTCACAGTATTGCAGTTAGAAGTACAGTGAGGTCTAGGTAAGTGATGGAGCAGGAGCTGCCCGGAGCGGGGGAGGAGGAGGTGTTCACATGACAATACAGCATTGACAGCGCTTTTTCTTTTGTGTACCTGGGGCAGCTTCCAAGGGCAGGCTCTCTTCCTTCCCCTCGGGAGAGGAGGGCTCTGTCGTGTCCGACAGGGGCCTGCCAGAGACCAGCTCAGCGGCATTCCCATCCATGGTGGAGACATCCGTCACCGTTTTCTCCCGCAATGACTTCTCGTCGTCTTCGTCAATCAGGACCAGCTCTGCCTTGATGGTCTCGTCATAGCCCAGCACTTTCTTCGTCTCCTCTTCGTCATCAATGTTCTGGTAGCCCATAAATATCATTGTCACCGGCTGATCCGCGCTGGCCTCCAGGGCTTCGCCACCGCAGGGTTTGTCTTGGGGCTGAGGGATCACAGCATGCCCTTTGCTGGGTTTGTGTACCATTTCCAGCTTTGCCTCCTTGAAGAGCATTTGCTCCTTCATATGGCTAAGGTTTCCATCGGCTACTGCGTTTCTCTCTGACACAGTCATTGTTTCATACCCTCCTTTTACACTTGATTGTCCAGCTTTTTGCATAAGTTCATCTACGTCCTTTGAGCTTAATTTATGTACTCCATTTTCTACTACTGTGCCACCAGAGTGAACCTCATAGACTACCTTGGTACCATCATCATAGACTTTGAATCCTCTTTGATGGGCCTCATCTGGGCCAATAGGTGAAGCAGAGACAATCTTGGTCTCTCCTGTCTGTTTGTCTTTCTCCACATTAATTTCCATGGTGCACAAAGCTTGAATGAAAACAAGAGAGGAAGTGCATGTTACAACAAAAAAAGCCAGTGAATGGTTAATTGCCAAACAGACAAAGAAAACTACTGTGCCCCTTTTCCTACCTCCTGCTTCTAAAGGGCCAAGTGTTCTACGTTAAGAGGTGGGACGCAACGCTGTGGACGGAGATAGTTATTACACTACGGCTGTCTATGCAGCTGGAGGCTAGGCATACCTGTGTCAAACAGGACCTAGTCTTCCAGCTCATGCTGCGTGGAGCTCTCTCTGATCAATTAGGAGCGCCAAGAGCACTTGGGTTAGGTGTAATTTAGACAAAGGGAGGTGACAGCATGCAGGTTCCCCTCAACCTTTCCATTCTGAACTTGCCTCAAAATTCAGAGAGAAACTCATCTCCAGGAACCTCTGTACTCTCTTTTCCTTCTCTGCCATCAAACTGCCAGTTAGCTGGTAACAAGTGTTGTCTGCTGCAAGTAACACCCAGACTGTTTTATTATCAGTGCTTGTTCTTGCTTAACTCTTCCATCCGTAGCATTCAAAATATTTTAGAGAGGTGAAGAAACATTGTTTACCCCTGTTCTACAGGTGGGAAAACAAAATCACACAGGAATGGGATAATTTCTCCCGTGGATGCGTGGCAGGGCAGATCTCTCAGCTTCCACACCAAGGCATCAACAGTGAGCTCTGCTTGCAGGTTAAGAGAATGTACAAAATGGCCAAGAAGCTCCCTTAGTTATTTTAATTGGGCCCTAAGCACCATTGCCAAAGTTGAAGAAAAAAGCAATAATGAACTGATTTTCAATGTGCCATGAAACACCAGGTAAAAACATGCATGTGAGGGATGCTGCTTTAGAATAGCAAAGAAGCCTTTCTAGCAGTTAAGAAGGACGCAGTAACAAGATGAAAAGTGTAGAGACCACACAGTAGGAATAGACAGGCAGTCTACACCACTCTAACACCCATTTTGAAATACAATGGCATCTCACCAGACAGCTTTTCAAAGAAAAATGTGCAAAGTTGTCATCTGTTTAAGCATTCCTTGTATGCAGATGAAGACATTTTGGCTCCTGGACAGACATCCACAGACACTTATGAATTACCACAGGCAGTGACAAGTCTTCGTGAAACTTATGGTGACCATTTCCACTGATGAATCTCAATGGTATAACTGTGCTTTGTCTTACCTGGGGACACCACAAACTGACACGTTGGCTTTTTTTCATGACTTATTTTCAAGTGAGTGTATAATATCCTTGCCCCAAAACCCACCGTAGCTTGGTATGTTTGTGTTTAAAAAGTCACGAATAAAAAAAAATTACTCTTGCTTTAATGTATTCCCTCAGTCTTATTATTCACACAGAATAGAATTTTTTTTCCTGTGTTTTTAAAGCAAAGTGTTTCATTAACAACGGAAGTTTATCATGACGTGCATCATGACACTCCCCCTGCAGCTCTAGACAGAAAATTCAAGCATGGTGCATGCTGGCCCCTCCTCTGGCCCTGGGAATGCAGTCTGGTAGGCAGCCCGGCCAAATGGGGGTCTGGCTGTCTGTGTGCTGTGTGCCTCTGCTCAGACCTTGGCTGGCCCTGGAAGGGCTGGTTAGGTCAAGTGCAATGCCACACAAATGCCGGAGGATTGAGGTGCTGGTGGGCGAAGGAGCATTGCTGCCTCTGAGAGCAAGGGGTTGCTGGAGTGGGCTCCTGAGGCAGAGGTCTCACCTTGCCCATTGCAAGCCAGGGGAATATCCCTAAGGACTGTGTTTTACCACCGCTTCGGGAGGTTTATGGACTAGCTGTACACACAGCTGTCACCACCCTGAGCACAGGATGCCCGTTTTCACAAGGAAGAAGGGATATCAGCTTTCTGATCTCCCTCCCCATGCTGGAGTTTTCATGCCTGGCCATCCCACAGCAGCCCCAGCAGCCAGGAGGGGGCTGCGGGGGCAAGAGCTGGGCTCTGCTCTGTGGTGTGCCGCAGGAGACTGAGGAGCAGCTGACATGGACTGAAACAGGGGAGATTTAGTCTGGAAATAAGGAAAAACGCTGTTGCCCCAAGGCCAGTAGCAGTGAAGCCCTGGAGCAGGTTGCTTCGAGGAGCTGTGGTAGACTGCATCATGGTGCGGCTCAGAGAGCAGTTGGTATGGATCACTTGCTCGGGACTGTCGCAGCCCAGGAGCTGGTAGGCAAGTGTCCTTCAAGTCTCATGCAAGTAACTCCACCCTGAAGCCTTTAATCCAATGAGTAGGGGTAATGAAACAAAAACACGCAGGTGCCACCACTAACTGTCTGGAATTTGCTCCCTTCTAGGTGCAGTTTCTTGAGCGGTGGCAAGGGGAGTAGGAAAGGAAGAGGAATTTTGTTCATCAGCTTGCCCCCAGGCTTTGGGTTAGTGGGCTCTGAACATCACTTGACCTCTCCAGGGCTGCCCAGGGAGATATTGTTCAGCAACTGCAAACATTACAGAGGTAAAAGTAGGGGTTGGCTAGCCTATGGTGCAGATGCTAAAACTGACACACTGGTAGGTTTTTGAGTGGCAGACAGCTGAACTGCAGCAAAGCTGAACTATAAAGGAGCAACAGCATACCCAGAAAAATCATCTCTGATGGGCAGAAGTTCCTCATTTGTCCTGAGCACCACAACCCTGCAGAGGGGGCACTGCCAGCCCACCGACTGTCTGCCTGCTACCTTCTTGGTGAGAAGCAGCATCTCGAGCTCCCCTGGAGCTCCTGTGCTTCTCCCCTTCTTTGAAAAATATAAATATTATCTGGGGCATGACGTTTCAATAAAGGGTGCTGATTTTCCTGTGAAACAGCCGAGTACCATGTTATTGCATATATTTTTAGTGCAGAAGAAGGTGCAATCTGCCAGACCCTCTCTTATTTTGATGAACAAATTTCATTCAGTAGTGTGCATTAAAGGAAGGCTTATATAATGGGCCTGAATTCAGAAGCAGATGGCGAAAATCTGATAGTTAAATCATGTGGACCCAGCCATACTTAAGAAGAGTTGCAAGATACATCTTTTTATGTATGGGATGGAGTACTGATAAGTAACAACGTCCTACTTATTAGGAACACTTTGAGCAACAAGTTCTAACACTGCTTGTAAGACTCTGTCCTACAGTCTGATCTGATCTAGAAAGTTAACAGGTTTGGTCCTTGTGCATGTTTGTTTCCTTATGTTTGGCTAATTTCCTTAAGCATTTGCCACTGTCAACATTTTCTTTTCATTTCTTCTACTGTGATATCAGCAGCACTGGTTTTAAGATATTTACATAACATGCTGTTTATGACCTGCCCCAGGGATGACATTAAAGCTACTTGTGCAAATAAACGCATAAATACACGTGAGTTCCTTAGAAAGCTGTTCACTACTGAAATGCTTTGCCATGGGAGAAGCGAATAACAGAACCTGACTTATCTGCCTATACGCGTAATGTTTGTTCTCTGCAGGAAAACCTAGAGGCCCAGCTTGTCAAAGTAGCTGAAAATTGAACTAATGTTGACTTCTAAAATGTCTTTATTTAACCAGAGCTTATTTACTGCAAAACGTGCTGTATTAATATAAAACACAAAACTATCTGTCAACAGAGTTGAAACTGACAGCAGTACATGAAGATGACAGCCTGTATTCACAAGCACAAGTCTGCACGAGCTTTAATTACAGTGTAAGATGATGCAGTGCTTCATGACAACAAGATCCCAGTGCAGACGAAAGATCTGGCTTCTGCCTGTTATGTGGATTCAAAGGCTGTTCTTTAAAAAGAATAAAAATAATCTTAATAGACTTTGAGCTTGTTTCAAGATGTATGCTTACTGTCTACCTTTGATGACATATGCTGGTGCCTTTTCTTTAAGCTATTGCACACACACGATACTCTTATAGGGACTACATGAACAAGGCTTCTGGGTCATTTGAAGAATTAAATAAATTATTGTGTTCTTGGTGTTGACAAAACGGCACAAAACACACAAGGAAAAGCTTGATTTTAAGACAGATCAGGGTAAGCACTGGTGGAAGGCAAGCTTCTGGAATGGCTTGCAACAGAACCTCTGAATAAAACGACATATCCCATAGCTGCGTACGGTGTCTTAGCTGCAGACATTGCTTTGCTACGCTTGTTAACCCGTTCCTCAAGTAAGCCACCTTTCATTCCCACTCCTTGGGACACCTCTTAAGTAGCCACCAGCACTTTGGTCTTAACATAGGGAATACATTGTTTAGAAAAGAAGGATCTTGAAAATAAGAAAAACATACAGCTTTTCACAATCAACATTGTTACATTTAAGACACATACTCAATCTGAAAAATAAGTGTTAGAAAACTCTATATATGACTCAAAGCACAAAACATGCCATACTTCTCCCCACTTTTTCCCCAAGAAGAAAGAATGCTATACAAATAAATATAAAATGACATAAAAGTTTGAAGGACGTATGGGGTCTTGTGAGTGCCCGTCTGACCCATTCATCTTAATGGAAGTTGCATGGGTACAACGGAGGAGGCAAAACCTTGGCCTAAATACCATATATTTGTATCAGCAGAGATGGAAAGAACTGAATGTTTCCATGTAAAAAAATTGGACGCGTTTCCTATGTCGTTCAACTACATTGTTTTGAGAGTGCTCATTGCTGCTCAAAAAGCCTTGACTTATTTATAAAATACAAACCAAGTGGCATTTCCTGGCATTTAAATGATATCAGGACACCAGACCGATTAAGGTAATGTAACAAAAAGAGTTCATGGCTACTGGACTGGTATTATAATACTTTGCTCCTTGAGACTTACCAGCTACTCTGCTTGCTCCGTCCCGCCCAGGAACTGGCTCTGCTGTTCGCGAATAGAGGGTTGGGAGTTCAGGGATCTGGGAGTAAATGTAATTTACTGCATCTGGTGTCAGAGAACAGGAAACAGTTAGATTCGTGCTACGAGCCCCAGTGGCTTCATTGCTTAGACAGCAGAGTGTTGTCAGCCCTGACAATAGTCACTGCAGCTTTGTACTAGATAATTGGATCAAAGCAAACAAAGTGCAAAGTCACTGTCGTGTGATTGGTGTTCAATAGACTAGCTGAGGCAGGAGGGAATGGGTCCAGATGACTCAAACCTTATGTCAGTTGAACACATAAAATTATTTGTCAGGAGGTTCTGGATTTATCATGTCCGTGACCTTTAAAACGTGGGGGAGACAGGGGGAAGGTAAGGAACAAACCTAACGTGATACCCAGAATACATGGCATTTCAAATAGAGATATAAAAGCCTAAAAATGCTAGTGTCGACTGAATGGGATGAAAGGCCAACTCTTTTGCACTGGTCCTTTCCGATGTTATTGAACCGGCCTTTGGCTTTTTGTTCTTCAAGCTGAAATTTAGCTAATAATGAAATCACGAATAGATACTGATAGGGTGCCCAATGTGACCTTCAGCAGGTATTAAGTGCCTGCCAGTTCTGTAGTGGTATCATTCATTAACAAACCCTGGAATAGCAGAAAGCTATCTTAAAGAACTGCTGTATTTTACATTTGAGCTTATGGTTGTTTAGCATAAGCTAAATATGTTCTTTAGATGAGACATTAAAGAAATTTACAAATATTTACTGGGAGATGATTTGTGGCTGAACAGAACTAGATAGTGTATGTCCTGCTATCATTCAGTGGATGAACTAAACACAGAGCTCAGAGCAGAGATGTGAAAATAACTGACTTACAGTTCAGGCGCCAAACCAAAATTAAAAAGAAAAAAAAACGTAAAAAATCACATTCTTTGCTGTCAACTGGAAATGTTTTCAGTTTTGTATGGAAATGGTTATGTTTCTGTTCAAACATGAGATTCTATCTGGTGTGAAACAAAGCATTCTTTTTCCTTCAAAGGTACTTTGCTGGTTATAATTTGTCGACCTCTCGGTACAGTCGTGTGTCAGGGTAGGAGGCAGAATCTGCCCTTCCTTGGTGCCTCTTGTTGTTATAAGCAGGTGAGATGGAAGACCATAAAAGTGAACTGGTGAAAGGAGAGAAAAATGAAGTTTCCTGTCCTAGGCTGCTTGACTGCATCTGGCGAAGGCAGATACTTTGATCACGTTCCCTATGGGCTAACACCCATCCCAGAAAATGCACCTGGTGGCATCCTCAGCGAAGACATGGTGTGCCACCTCTAATTCCAAAGTCTGCTCCTTTGACAGGAAAATTAGGCCTGGTATTAGTGAAATGGTTTTACCACCTTCACAGCCTGCAGTGCCCACCAGTGCTGCTGGGTGCAGGAAGATAATAATCACAGTCCCCAGGAAGACTCTCCATCCCTCCATGGAGCACTGTAGGTGGCTCACGTAAGGCGGTCCCTTTTCCCCCTTTCTGCCTCAGAGGAGAATAGCGCAGAGGTTTAGTGCAAATTCATTCCAGAAAGCCAGGAAGTTAGTATATACTTTCAGTTTGTAACAGATGAATTTGAAAAAAAAAATCAACTAATCCAGGGAAATATTATTTGATTTCATATTTCAGTGGACAAATGGCAGTCTTGGCAAATGGGCTTTTATATTTTCAATGCATAGTGTTTCCTCAAAGTTTTTTATTTTTAGCAGAGGAGCCTAGGAGAAATAATTGTTTAGGACACAGCTGACTGAGCAATGGTAAGCAACAGCTGCTTTCTTTTGTGGGGTTTCTTGCCTCTGATGAGAAACTGGTACAATGCTTGGTGGTGTTATTCTGGGAAATATCACCAGCAAATGAGCAGGCTATTATTGAAAACCAAAGTAATTTCTCAGAAGAAAGAAGTGGGGACTGTGTTTCTGGGCCAGAATAAGAAGGCACTTTGTGTCCTGCAAATGGCAGAAATTTAGCAATTATTCACCCTGTCGAGTGTTCTGCTGGAACAGTAGTTTCAGTACACACTCATCCAGTGACTTGAATGACAGACCTCTCTGTCCACACGTGGGTGTAATGCAAGCTTGTGCTGCTTAACTAATCATCCTTGTTTATTTTGCAGTGCATGAGGACAAATAGGCATGGTGAGGGTAGAGTTCTCACCCCAGGGCACTGCAGGAGACAAAATCCTTTGCAAGTGTTTGTTTTTTCCCGGTGCCTGTACAGGGAACTGAGCTGGCCATCCTGGCAGCTAGCATCACTGAAGTCTAGCAGTAAACAAGATCAGCTGCACAGCTTGGTGGTGAAACTCTCACTTTGATGCTGTACATGTCTGTGGACCTTAGTAAGCTTTTTTTTTTTTTTTTGCTTACTGCGGTAGGAGAAAATACCTAGGTAAGTGTTAGGTATTGTTAATATTGACTCAGTTTAGAAACGTCTCTGGATGTTACTTAGAATAAAATATTAAAAAATTAGCTTCAGGGCTCCAGACAATCTCTCATTACTGTCCCGAGAAGGGCACGCCATGGTGAGGGTAGGTTTCTAGTGTATTTTCTTCTGAAGCAAGTGGTGGTGCTGTGTGTCAGAAATGGGATATTTGACAAGAAGAAGTTGGGGTTTGGATGGTACTGCCAGTTTCTGTCTAGCTGACACCACCCCCCATCTCCCAAAACAAAATGGACATGCTCATTTTCCTTTATCTCACTGGCAACAAGGTCTATTTCATTTAGCACCTTTCAAAAGGATATAAGAGATCAATTTTACGAGTGTATGAGACACAAATTAGCATTTCGTTTGCATGAGGAATAAGACAGAACATAAAGCATTTGAACTGCCTGCATTCAATATCTTCATGTCAACCTTTGATGAGTTATTAATATCTAAAGATGTCATAAAACATGTCCTCTGGCTTTTTGTACTACTTAAAACAAACTAGTTTAGGACTATGGCAGTCTTCCATATTACGAGACAGATAAGTGCTTCAGAAAACATACTGGGCCAGAAAATCCTTCGAGGGTGCTTACACAAAACTAAACTTTCAACTAAACCTTCAGAACTGCTCAGAATAGCTCCCACATAGAGGTTTGTGGCTAAAGGTCAGACAAGCTAATTTTCCAAGGGCTGGACTATCTTTAAAAAGTCTGACTACCACTAAAATTAGTGCCTAAGGTCTTCTGCAAATACTGGCCCCCAGGGCAGGGCTGTTCCACCTGCAAAGTCCTCCGGGGTTCCGTGGGACTAAGTCAGAGGGAACAGAGATTATGACCCTCCCACGAAGTTTGTAAGACCACAAAGAGAGGTTTAAGCAGCCTGATAGCCTGGCTCTGACTTGGTGAATCATGATTTAAACTAATGAACTTGAGAGGTGGGGTCCACAGCTGCCACCTGTTTACCTATAAGCAACAGCGGACCTACCAGAGCAGTAAAGAATGCTCCCCAACACTTTCCAAAGGCAAGAACCCTAAGTTCAGCCACCTCAAGTGCATGTATGTAATCTGGGCAACACGCAGGAGGAACTAGAGCTCTGTGCAGTCTGAGAGATGTCATAGGAATCACAGAAACTTGGTGGGAAAACTCACATGACGGAAAGACCACAATACAGATGACTACAAACTCTTTCAGAAAGATAGGAAAGGAAGAAGAGGAGGTGGAGTTGCACTTTATGTAAAAGAGAAATTTGAGGAGAGCTCTGGAGACCGTACCAGTTCTATTAAATTAATGCCTTTGGATCAAGATTAGGGGGATCATCACCAAGGGGGATCTTACTGACCTCCCTATCAGGATGACAAAGCTGACAAAACCATATTTTGGATGCTCAAGAAAGCCTTGGGCCAACAGAACCTGGTCCTCATAGATGTCTTCAGTTACCCAGACATTTGCTGGGAAAAAAACACAGTGGGGCGCTGTGTCCATCAGGTTCCTGGAACACACTGAGGGCTGCTTCCTGCTACAGACACTGGACATGCCAACTAGGGGAAGCACATTGCTAGATTTACTGCTCACAAACTGAGAATGAGAAGACTTCCTTGACAACATAAGTACCATGATGACTGGCAGCCTTGGATACAGTGACCACAAAACTGAGGAGTTTAAGATCCTGCTGAGCACACTGAAGACCAGTAGTAGGACAGAAGTAGGACAAAGACCCTGAATTACAGAAGAGCCAACTTCAATATGCTCAGAGCACTGCCACAAGGGATTTCATGGAAAGCATCCATGGAATGGATGTGAGCTTGAAAGGAGCTTGTGAGTACTGGGAGTTACTGGGAGTTACTGAGGGTTACTGGGAGTTACTCAAGAAGTGCTTGCTACAAGTACAAGAACAGTCCCTCCTCTACAAAGGAAAAGGAAGAAGGCTGAACTAAAGACCGCCCTGGCTCAACAATGAGCTTTTAGGTGTAATTAAAAGCAAAAAAGAAGCATACTGGCTATGGAAAAGCAAACAAATAGTCATTGAGGACTACAAGAACCTTGCTAGACCATGCATAAATGCAATCAGGAACGCTAAGGCTCAGCTAGAACTGAAATTGGCCAAAGATGTCAAGTACAACAAGAAAGGGTTCTTCAGATTTGTGAGCAGTAAGCAGAAACACAGGGAAGACACAGGCCTATTACTAAACAGGGCAGGGAAACTAGTCACTAGCAATGCTGACAAGGCAGAGGTTCTCAATACCTTCTTTGCCTTTGCCTTTACTGGTGTAGTTGACCCCAGATTGCAAGATCAAGTAGCTGCGACAACTCATGTGTTGGCCCTCCTGTAGTGAAGGAAGAGCTGGTCTATGGGCTCTTGCAAGCGCTTAAAGCACATAAATCTGTGGGTCTGGTTGGAATCCACCCCAGGGTGTTAAAAGAAGTGGCTGACATGGTTGCAGGGCCTCTGTCTATAATATTTGAAAGTCTTGGAGATCAGGGAATGTCCCTGATGTCTGGAAGACGGCAAATGTCATACCCATCTACAGGAAGGGAGCAAAAGAGGACCCAGGAAACTAGAGGCCCATTACTCTTACTTCATTCCTGGGAAAGTGGTGGAATGAGTCCTCCTAGAAACTAGTGCAAACCAAATGAAGCAGGCGATTGGGAAAAACCAGCACAGATTTACAAAGGGCAAATCATGACAGACTAACCTGATCAGTTTCTACAACAAAGTAACATCTGTTGACGTAGGGAGAGCAGTGGATGTTGTTTACTTGGACTTCCCCAAAGCATTTGACACTGTTTCCCACAGCCTTCTCCTGGACAAACCGGCAAGATATAGATTGGACGGGTGATCTGTGAGATGGGAAGGAAATTGGCTAACAAGCTGCAGTCAGAGGTTGATGGCCAGAGGTGCTGTAATTGTGGCAGCCATAGAAGCAGATCAAATTAAAAAGTTACTTAAAACCCTACGACTGAAAAACAATCTTTGACGAGTTTTTACAGGACACGTGGAAAGCGCTCTATAAAGATCCGTACTTGGCTCCTCCAAGGACATGCTCGTCTGTTTTGCTGTTGCACTGCATAGCTGATTAAGATCAGAGGATGTAAAACCAGGAGGGTCTCTAAGCAGTATGCTGGGAACTTAACAATGCAGGACAGATTTTCAGAGACACAGCTTTGCCAAATATATGCCAACACATACTAAATTCAAACAGAGGTTTGTGCAAACTGTGGTGTTACTGTAATTGTGGTTTATCTACGTTGGCTGAAGTATAAAGTCAAAGAATCATAGAATAGCTTCGGTTGGAAGGGACCTGTAAAGGTCATCTAGTCCAATCCCCTGCAATAAGCAGGGACATCTTTCATTAGATTGGGTTGCTCAGAGCCCCATCCAACCTGGCCTTGAATGTTTCCAGGGATGGGGCATCTATCACCTCTCTGGGCAACCTGTTCACCATTGTTTCACCACCCTCATTGTAAAAAATTTCTTCATCTAGTCTGAATCTATCCTCTTTTAGTTTAAAACCGTTACTCCTTGTCCTATCACAACAGGCCCTACTAAAAGGTTTGTCCCCATCTTTCTTATAAGCCCTCTTTAAGTACTGAAGGGGTGCAATAAGGTCTCCTTGGAGCCTTCTCTTCTCCAGGCTGAACAACCCCAACTCTTTCAGCCTGTCTCCATAGCAGAGGTGCTCCAGCCCTTTGATCATCTTTGTGGCCTTCTGCTGGACCCATTCCAACAGGTCCATGTCCTTCCTGTGCTGAGGACTCCAAAGCTGGATGCAGAACTCCAGGTGGGGTCTCACGAGAGCAGAGCAGAGGGGCAGAATCACCTCCCTCGACCTGCTGGCCATGCTTCTTTTGATGCAGCCCAGGATGCTGTTGGCTTTCTGGGCTGCGAGCGCACATTGCTCATAAGTAGCAGCATGTAGTTTGCATAGAGACGGCCAAAGACTGCAGAGGACAAATATACCCCTGAGGCAAATTCAGCAGTCAAGGGATTTACATCAGATCTTAATGTGGCTTTAATTTTATATACATTCAGCCATAAACATATGCATACACAGAGTAAGAGCTCTCTCCTTTCCATTCATGATACACACGCAGAACAGCACTACAGCATGCCTGGTTTTGACTGCAGACCTGAGCAGCAACAAATGATGTTTTGTTCATCATTTTTTAGCATCATCTCAGGCCTTGTTTAACGGAGAGCTTGTCAGTGACAAGCCACCAAGGAGCTCACAGGAGCATGACCGCAGGTGTCAGGGCCACAGCCCCCAGCCTCAGCATTTCTCCTCTCCTTTCTCTCAGGTAGTGATCTATGAAGACAAAGTGTGTTCTTACTCTGGAAAACATGTGATTTGTGTTTATTGTGCCTGAATGACTTCAAGCTCAGAAATACTCATACAACAACTGTTTTCTGGGAAGGGTGGGAAGGACACAGAGTCACTTGATTGGCAGTGGTGCTCACCACCACTTCTCTCCTCCCCTCACAGCCTTCACCTGGACCCCTCTGGGCTCTGAGCTCCTGTAGTTGTGCTTTCTGCACACTCAAAAGCTCTGTCACCACCATATCTATGCCACAAAAACATGCACAGGGACACAAAGATGGGATAAGCCACTCTCTGTCCTGTCACTGCATTTAGAATAAAGGAATGGATGGACACAGGGCAAACTAATGTGAGGTTTATGGACTGGAAGTCTTTCAGGATGTGGCAGCAATTAAAGAAATTGCCCCAACAGGTCAGTGTTGGTTTGTGTCTGTGTTATTATCCTTCCTGTATTATCCAATGGCTCTTACCATTTTCCTCTGCAGCATGCGTTACAAATGGTTGCCAGCCAGATGGCTGATATGCTGCAACAAAGCAAGTCCTACATGTTTTCGAAGGAAGGGAAAATTCTATGTGTTCTCTTCCTGCTCTGATCAGCTACCCTCACAGACTGTTGTCAGAGAGCACAAAAGAGAGAAGACCCACTCGGCTTTTCACCATGTGAAGATCTACGGTCACATCGTGCCCGCAGTGGGAAGGCTAACAGGACAGCTTGCAGCCTCAGTCATCCCTAGAGGAGCAGAGCATGGTAGTGCTTAGAGGATGACCCCGGACCACCTCAGCCCGCAAGGACCAGCTGCCGAGAGGAAGAGACAAGATCTGTAAAGCAAGTAGTCTGGAAGAGAAGAGGTACCAGTTCACGTAGCTGTACCCGCTGCTCCCTCTGCTTGCACATTTATTCCTGAGGCGCCCTCTTCTCATTGGCATAACTTTGCAATTTTCTGTTACCCTTCAGAAATCATGAGCTGCCCTTGCTTCTCGCTCAGTCTGCGAGGGAGGGATCCACTGAAAGCAGGCAAAATCTGGAGAACAGCGAGGCTCCTCTTGAACCCACTGAAATACTACGCTGCTACAAGAAAATACCTTTTTGAAAACCACCGCTTTGTATTTGCTAGCTGGGTCTTCCTTTGGTTCCCATTTCATCACAACAGTCATGAAGAGGCAGACCGCGTCTTGCAGGAGTCATAAAAGCTCCTGCGTACTTTGGGTGCTAATTCCTGTCAGCACCATTCCTCTTTGGAAACTTACCAACAACCATGGTGAAACTCTGCACAGGTACAAAATTCTGTATCTTTATTTACGTTGTGGTAGCCAAATTCAAATGCTCCAGGAGGAAGGAGGAGTAAATTCTTACTATGGAGCATCCTATCTGGGACTTCTTTTTTTTTGTTTTTCTTTTCTTGACAATGGGATTTAACATAAAACTTGAATTATATTGCTAACAGAAGTGAAAATTTCTTAACTAGACCCTTGAGTTAAAAAGAAAACCCTCTTACTAAGTAATATTAATCACCTCAAAAAGATAGCTCTGAGTCAGATCGCATACTACGTATTAACCTTCCATTGTGTCCCAGTGCTCTAATGTTAGGATTATCCTACATATTCCTCATCTATACTCACAGTACAGTTGGGCATTGCTTTGTCAGCAGCTGGAGGAGATAGTCCTGACCCCAGTATTTTGAATCTTGTTAGTTCAAAGACATGTAGTGAGAATTAATCTTTGGACCACAGATTTATCTGCAGATGGATGAGCATGATATCCTTCCTGAGTCCTGGAGAGGCACTACAAGCACTACTCTAGCTTCCTGGGAACGGACCATATTATTTGCTCACTCAGACACCTAAATTTATAGCTCAATATTTAGACTGATCACACATACTGTGACACAGTTCATAAACTAGGAATTATTACATCCTCATCCAGCCATATGAGGTTTTCCTTTTGAAGAATCATCACACAGAGAATATCATTCATCAGTGAAATAATCTAATTTTAATAGTTGTTCCTGTATATTAGGAATAGTCCTCATTGCATTTAACTGTTTATGAACAGAGCACGAGCGCATACAATGGAGAAGATTGACCACAGAGAGGTTAAAAGGAGCCTGCAGTGCAGGGCTATCATGTGGTGGAAGGGGTCAATAACACAGAAGTTGTATGATGTCCGTTTTAAATCATCCGTGCTGTTCTTTCCCCTTGTGTGCACATAAGAAGAGGTGGAGCTCTGCCAAAGGAATACTGTTTCACCACAATAGTGACGTATGTGCTTGCACTATAGCAATACCAAAGAAAAAGGTAATGCCTCTGGCAATAAATCAGAAACATACAATGAAGAGAAGAACCCCCACTCCGTAAACCTTTGCAACAAAGCTGTAGTAACAACCCCTGTTAAACCCAAAGCTATGCGATAATAAAAAGGCACTTACCACCGTCCTGGTGTGAGAAACTCTGTGAAGGGAAAAAATAAGATATTTGGTTAAACCTTTTATATTTTGTGTATAATTTGCATGAAGTCTTGATTTTTATGCGAGGCTTGCTTTTACGGTTCTTTGTAATTTTTAAATGGGTAACTGGGGATGTGGCTCCTCAGGTTTAGGTGCCATTAGAGGCTGAGGGAGAGGGACATGGTGTAACTAAAAGGAGAACACTGCTGTTTGTTGCAGGCTGTGGTGTTCAGAGGTTGTGCTTGTGGTGAATGCCACTATCTCTGGGTGCCACTGGGAGCAGGGAAGTTTGAGATGCCTTTCAGGATCATGCTGACATCTTTCAGTGGGGCTGTAAGCTCACATTGTTTCCCTGCAGATAAGCTAGGGAGATAGTCTCTGAAATCCCTCTTCAAAAAAAGCTGTAGTGGGAAGGGGAAATCCAACTAACCCAAGCAAACCAGATCTGACGCCTCTATATCTTTTCCAGTCTTGTTCATCCTGGTTTGAGCTATGTGCTCTTCAACTGCCCTCAAGCTTCCCATAAGGGCATCAATTTTAACCGATGCTTTTGAACAGTACTAAGAGTCTGCCTTGGTTTAAATCTGTACCCAAGTGTAGGTTTTGTTGTTTTGTTTTGTTTTTTTTTTTTTTTTTTAAATACCTTTTGCAAGTTGTCGAAGGATTTCTCAGTCTCCTTTAGTTTCTCCAAAATGATTTGTTCTTTGGCAGATATTTGGGATTCCTCACTTTCTAATTTCTGTATTTCTTGTTCCAGCCTGCGGAAGACATACAGACATGCACATACACACAAAAATAAAACATGTAAAATTTTTTTCAATGAGCCATATTTCCTAGGTATTAATTAGCATTTCAAATGTCATCAGGAGCAACTTCCACTGTTGTTATTCATGACTGCTTTCCTAGCGCATGAAGGGCATGTGGATTATTTGTAAAACAGAAAGATCTATGTAAAAGAAAAACAGTAACTCACTCACTATCCACTTCTGCAAAAGCATGTGCAGATTAACTGAAAATATACCTCGGTATCTCAGACATGCACTTTCATTTTAGAAATCACGGTACGGGATATAACCATAAATATGCAGTAATAATTAGAAGAGTATGCTCCATACTGCAGACAATGAAACTGGAAATAGTTGTTGAAAGCTGGCAATGAGCCAGTTGTGTTAGGACTTTCTCTTGAATCACTACTTTGCCCACTCCTAACAATAACAACACTTTGGGATATCCATCTGTGCTTTCTACTGTTACTGCATGATACTGGGGACCCCAGAGGCTTCAGGTAATAAAATACACAGGCAGCTCAGAAAACAGACTTATTTTGCTAGGCAGCAAGCATTCAGCACTCTCGTTTCTCTTGTTGAGACCTAATGGCACTCACTCCTTAAGATGCATTCATTGTGATTTGGGATACACTTTAACCAGGGTTAGATTCTCCATTACTTTAACTCAAACCTCCTTTTATTAACATGATTTGTGCAGGTGCAGGAATATTTCCTCTTTCTTTCTCTCTTTATATCTATATCTATATCTATATCAAATCTCTCTTTTTATATATACCACCTTCTTTATTTTCCCACTTTTGACAAAAAAAAATAAATTAAAAACTTCTGTAATATGAGCTAAGATGAACACTTTTGAACATGGCTGGTTACCTAAATCTCCCTTTGTCTACAGAAAGGGCTGCAGCTGCTGACAGCTTGTTGGACCATATTTCTTTGAATGCAACAGATCAGCCCGGTATTTTCGTTACCCACGGCTGCTTGCTCCTGCCTTTCTGCCACCACTTCTCAAGTGAAGGATCAGAGCACTGATTCAAGCTAAGGGGACAGACACGTTTTTGCTCTTTCCCAGCCCTGCTCAGCACAGGACTTCATTAATTCTTGTTCGATCACAAGGCAGAGGGCAAGGAGAAGGTGACAGTGAGTGAGCAGGTAGGGAGGAGGGAGAGAAGGATTGCTCCTTTGAGGGGCTTGACAGTTGCATGTGAAATTCATGTGTCTAAATATAGATGCAAGGATCTAACTTAAGGCACACACCTGGGAAATTTTTCCCCACTTTCTGATTGTGCAAGGATGTGTGGCAATTGCTGATAATGCTTTTCATTGGAGTGAGGCAGAAGTGTCACAGCCTCAAGTTGTTGCATATGGAAAGAAGGCAGATTTTTGCTCTCATGAAGTGTGTGAATACTCAATAGTCTCAAATTCGTGGTGGTTTGTCGAACCACCGTTTTTGTCTGTTAAAGGCAACCTCCTCATCTCCAAGTTGAAATGGCTTAATTGCAGTGATTTTAAATTGGACTGCTGGAAAGGACTGCGCCAATCCACTTAACGTTTTCTCCAAATTAATATAAAATTTTAAAAATGCAAATTATTTTGAAATGAAATATTTTGTTTTGATGAAATGGAACAATTTGATACAGGATGCTTTTGCCCCCTTGTGTTATGATTCAGGGAAACAGCTTTCAAAAAATACTGTTTCATCTTGACTTTTCTCCCCAGGAATTGTTTTAAAATACCCAGTGAAGTGAAAAAAACCCATTTTTTTTTGGTCACTGAGGTCAGCCATTGCCATGCTCCTACTTAATGAATTCAGAAGTCGACAGGAAAGTGGCTTCTTTTCCTTCCTTATCCCTGGAAACAATCAGTAGATCCACATACGTTTACACCTTGCTGATAAAGACATTTGAAATATTCTGTTGCGTTGTCGGGTGAAACTACATTGTGGAGATGGGTAAGTCAGGGCTTATTGGTATGTTTCTTTTCTTCCCCAGTGAATCACTAAGCAGAATTTTCAGGGTACATCTTCTGTAGCCTGGTACATTTTGCTCACTACATGATCCAGGACGAGACTGGAAAATGGGAGTGCACAGAAATCAGCAACAACAAAACGCAGGGGAAGATAGAAGTCCTTTTTCTTTCAAATGATCTGGATACTAGTTAATAATTTATGACAATGACAACACTGTGAGTGTGCACAGTATAATGCAACTTATTTGATGTCAGCAAGGTTATAAGCAAGATAGACTCCTTGTAATTTGGGGTGATTGTAAGTGCACCATTTTTTGTGCACCAGCTCAAAACTCTGTAGAAGGTTGGTCATTAATTGTTTGCTCTTCCAGAGAAAGTTTGCTTATAATGCATGCACATGTGCACTTGCACATGCACTCCCAGCAATTGATTGTATTTATATTTTCTTACTTTCTGGCTACTTGCTTTTTTGTTTTTACTTGTTGATGTGTCTTTTATCCTCCCTCCTGAGTCAATTCCTCAGTTTCTGCTTTATTTGTGCCAGTTTACCCGTGCCATTAAAATTACTTGGGCCGATGCAACATTAGGTTACGCTGTTTTGACAACATCTTGTTTTGATTTTTTTTTTCTGAATCCCTTCTTCAGTTCCTTTCAGAAGCTGTATTAATAACAACTCACTAAAGAGGAAAGGGGTGGAGACAGAACTGCCAGGATTTAGAAACGTGGGTGAAGGTGGTAGGGACGCAGATTTCCTATGTGACACTGAATAGGAATGCATACAAACTCATCCCATAGGGCAAATTGCCCTTTTTCCACTGAAATCAATGCAGATAGAATGAGTGTCTCCCAGGCCCTGTGCAGAATGCGTCTGAATTCCTAATCGTGGCAGGAAAAATACAGATCATCGATCCAGAAAGTACCTGTTACATAGCACAGGGGTCATATACCAAGCATTAGTATCCACAGGACGTTGCTTTATACCTTTTCGCTCAATTTTATACCCCCCGCATCTGTTCTCTCTAGGCTTAAAGGCTGAGGTAACGATGCTGAGGTACGGAGGTAACAGAAATACTCAAGGTTACAGTTTTCACATGAGCTGTTGTATACCTTCATCAGTAAACTGTCTAGGCATCACAGACCTTACTGGAAAATTGGGACCTAGAGTCCTCACCACTTCCTTTGGGCTGCCTTTTTACATAGGGGCCAGCAATGCAAAAATTAAAATCACAATGAAAGCTGAAGGGGTTTTCGCACCCTTTATTTTTTTAGTGAGCTTCAGAATTGCTGAGTGATAAGGAGAACTGCCTGCTTTTTTAGTAACAAGATACAACAGAGCCATGCAAATTTGGTCTGAAAAACAAAATGCACTAGTATCACATCTGTTTTGAGCAACATGCTATACAATGGTTTAAACAGTAATAAATCCATTCAGAGTGCACATGTGCACGTACGGACATATATAAAGTGCTTACATTCTTCCTGTGTAAACTTGTTAAATATTCAATAATGTCCTTTTCTTCTAGCCCTGTTTAAAAAGGATGTGCCTTAATTGTCATTTGACACCTGGCAAGGAAACCTTATAATTCCCTTGTTCCTGGCTTCTTAGCAGATTTCAGGCTGGCGTTTGAAAGACAGCCACAGCAATAAAGCCAGTTAAATAAACAACTACAATGTCTGGAGTGCTGTAGGGAAACAGTAAGAAAGAAAACAGAGATCCAGATGAGGCAGAAGTGGTGTAAGACAGACTGTTAGTATTGTTGCTTACTGGCCCAAGCAGTTATCTGATCACTGGGATTTGCTAAACTGTTTATACAATGAGAAAAAATGGGTTGGGGAGTCTGGAGTCACTTTGGCACGGGCATGCTTTTTCTGTGGGTTTACACAGAGCCCTGTTTCCCCAAATATCACAGAAATGAACAGGGGAGGTTTCTCCATTCAGAAAGCCAAGTTTGCCTTGCTGCTAGTCTGTCTGTCCCACAGCTTTCTTTAATGGACGGCTGCCATAAGCACCTGAGGGTGTAACAGGATTTTCGGGGGGGGGCTGGGAAGAGCTGCCCACGTAAGCTAGGTATCCCTCCTGCTCACGTCAACAGCACTGTCCCTCTATGAAGGGGAAGAAACCACGAACAGCAGAAGGGATGCTGTCTCTTGGACAGCATCTTGCTGTCGTTTTAGGGGGACCCTGATTCCTTGGTTAGTAAGATGACAGGCTTGTAGGATGATTCAGGCTGGAAGTTGACTTCGGGAGGTCTCTAGCCCAATCTCCTGCTCAAAGCAGGGTCAGCCATTGAGATCAGACCAGGACGCTCATGGCTTCTTCCAGTTGGGCCTTGAAACTCCCCAGTGATCTGTGGGAAAATGAATAATTTTAAGGCTACTCCCAGGCTTTCTCTTTTATAGTCTGTAGCTATTAGACATTATGCCCTGCAAAATTCAGACCAGAACCGTTCAGTACTGCAGGGCAAGGGAATGCACCAGACTACTAAAGGAAGTCTGGTCTGTGTATTTGGTGGGATTTTGACCCAACCAGGTGGCCACAGGAGTGCAGGCAAGGTGGGCAGGGCAGTTTCTGAGAGGACAGAAGGTGGAAGCAGCAAATGAAGCCTCCTGCAGGGATGCTGGGATCAGGGACCAAGAAGCTGCCAGGCAGCACAGAAGACTTTAATTTAGGTGATGAAAAGGGGAGTTAAGAAGGGAGATCTAAAAGGTGAAAAGGCAGAAGAGGTTTGTTACTGTGGTATGTGTACATGTGCATTTACGTTTAGCAAATCCAGCAAACTTTATGTTTGGATATAGGCCTCTGTTTTGTGCTCCAGCCTGAAGGCGATGAATGCACTTACTCTAGGTGAAGGATTTCCTCTGTCTCCCATGCTGAGTTGTTGAAACCCACAGACTTGGGCTGTCATTGTCCTCTCTGCTGAAAGGCAGAGGCTGTTCTGGCACAAGGTGCCTTTACCTCAACGCCAGGAGGGACCCTGAGCAGGATCCTGCAGGGAAATCACACAACTGGTGCAGAGCAACACACAAATCCTAAGTAAGCAGAACTGTGCCTGAAGAGAACGGCCTCCTCTATCCAGCTCATTAACTCTGGTAGACACAAGATTTCTAGAGATACCTACATTTGGCTCAGCAGTGTTTTGTTTTTTTGGGGTGGGATGGTAACAGCATTATAAACAGGGGAGAACAGCTACAGGTTTATGGACCACTTTCTTTAGCCTGTACTAGCTCTGCATGCTGGGTTGCACCTGAGAAATGCTCATGTTATTTCTGCAGTGAAGATAGAAATGTAATAGAAGTTATGTCTGCAGCATACATACTGACATGTCAGTGGAAAAGGGAACATTCATCAGCACTAATAAGGAAAATATACAAGTATCCAGAACTTAAGAGGAAAACAGGAAAGACCTAATCAGAGTAAACACTCGAAGGGAAAAGGTGACGGATGCATATGTAGGGTGGGGGACGGTTCAGCTGTAAACTGATTATTTTGCTATTGCTTGCCTGACGCCCTAAATCAACTTCATATAAAAAGGCATAAAGAAGACACGGGCCTGTATATTAGTAATTAGTGCCAGATCTCTCAGAGCTGAACGTCCTGAGGTGTTACAGCTGGTATTAAAATGGCAGATTCACAAGCAGAGAACTGCCACAAACCCCTCCGATGCTTACTAAACAGAAAGTTAAACACCAAGTTTAGGGATAACTGTGCTTGCCTGTAGGGATGAAAATGATCTCTGCACAAACTCATCTCAAGGGTCTTGCCGTCACGAAGCTTTTGACCGCACAGTAAAACCAGAAACTGAAAATGTGCAGGGTCCACCCTTCTGCGAGCACAGAGCCATGTGCCTTTTCCCACAGTGCAAAACAGCACTGGCAAAAATCTTCCACCCCATGGGGCTCTCATTACCACTTCTTGGTCACTGTAAAGTTTTTTAGGGCAGCAGCGAACCTGTTAGCTCACCCAGGCTCAGAACAACCTTGGAAAATGAACTTGCAAGGGAAGGAATAAGTTACTTAGAATTGGGGTGGGGAAAGGGTTACCCCTGAAAGATGTGTAAGTCTTGCATTTAGGCTCTTTAAACCAACACAACTGGAGAAGATATGAGGAACTGTACCCTAAATCCCAGTCCAGCACCTCAGCCCTTGACATGATTCCTATACCCGTATCAACTGCCAAGCACCAGCAACCTGTCTGTAAACCAACATGCCTAAGAAACGAGCTGAAACCCACATGCCGCAGCCATGAACAGTGCCCTTCATCTGCTGTAGGGGAAGGGGAAATCACTGAACAGTACTTGGTTTAGTTTCCACATTGGCTTAGTTTTCTTAGCAACCACTGGCAGTTGTGCCGCAGCCAGCTGGACCATTTGTGGATGTCACTGTATATCAACACACAGCCAGTGCTGATGGCAAAAACCTGATTGATTTCAGGTCTCTTGCAGGATCTGAAATGGGATTCCAGAGCTGAGTAATTCAATGCCTCTAAGTTTAGTCTTTCTGCAGAGATCATCCTTTTTGAACGGCTCACCCTCAAAGAGGAAAGCTGGCAGTGCACATCTTATGATTTCCAAAAGGCTGTTGTTTACAGAGTGAAGCTGATAATCAAGAGCAGCAAACTTAATTAGCATCTTTGAAAAGGCAAACCTCTGTGCCTTGAAAGACTGAGAATACATTATCACCAATCAATGCTTGGAAATGAGATTCAGGCACAATGCTGAATGAGTTGCTCTGGTAATCTATATGAATCTTCCTGAATACACAGGAAGGGAAAACATTCTCTTCACCAAGCAAAAGTTGCATCCCAGTACCAACTGATCACAGAATCACAGAATGATAGGGGTTTGAAGAGACCTCTTGAGACCATCTACCCATCTTTGGAGATCAACCCTCCTGCTAAAGCAGGGTCACCTAGAACAGGTTGCACAGAATTGCATCCAGGCAGGTTTTTAATATCTTCAGAGGAAACTCCACCACCTCTCTGGGCAGCCTGTTCCAGTGCTCTGTCACCCTCAAAGTAAAGAAGTTTTTCCTCATGTTCAGATGCAATTTCCTGTGTTCCAGCTCGTGCCCGTTGCCCGTTGTCCTGTCACTGGGCACCACTGAAAAGAGTCTGGCACCATCCTCTTGACACTGACCCTTTAGAGATTTTTAAGTGTGAATGAGGTCACCTCTCAGTCTTCTCTTCTCCAGGATAAGCAGACACAGGTCTCTCGGTCTTTCCTCATAAGAGAAGTGCTCCAGTCCCTTGATCATCTTCGTAGTCCCCTGCTGATCTCTCTCCAGTAGTTCCTTGTCTTTCTTGAACTGGGGAGCCCGGAACTGGACACAGTACTCCAGATGTGGCCTCACCAGGGCAGAGTAGAGGCAGAGGATGACTTCCCTCAACCTGATGGTCATGCTCTTTTTAATGCATCCCAGGATGCCACTGGCCTTCTTGGCCACAAGGGCACATTGCTGGCTCATGGTCAACTTGTCGTCCACCAAGACTCCCAGGTCCTTCTCTGCAGAGCTGCTCTCCAGCAGGTCAGCCCTCAACCTGTACTGGTGCATGGGGTTATTCCTCCCTCGGTGCAGGATCATACACTTGCCCTTGTTGAACTTCGTTAGGTTCCTTTCCGCCCAACTCTCCAGCCTGTCCAGGTCTGAATGGCAGCACAGCCTTCTGGTGTGTCAGCCACTCCTCCCAGCTTTGTGTCATCAGCAAACTTGCTGAGGGTACGCTCTGTCCCCTCATTCAGGTCACTGATGAATATGTTGAACAAGACTGGACCCAGTACTGAACCCTGGGGAACACCACGAGTTACAGGCCTCTGACTAGACTCTGTGCTGCTGATCACAACCCTCTGAGCTCTGCCTTTTGGCCAGTTCTCAACCCACCTCACTGTCCACTCATGTAACCCACACTTCCTAAGCTTACCTATGAGGATGTTATGGGAGACAGTGTCAAAAGCCTTGCTGAAGTCAAGGCAGACAACATCCACTGCTCTCCCCTAATCTATCCATCCAGTCATGCCATCATAGAAGGCTATCAGATTGGTCAAGCATGATTTCCCCTGGGTGAATCCACGATGAACTTGGGAAGAGAAGAAAAAGTCTCTATAATTCCCTTTGCTTTTTGAAGTAAATGTATATACACATATACACAGCAAGAGAGCTGTACGTTGATATTTTGCATCTGCCTCATTTAGGACCAAGTTAATCCCTGCTAAATTAGACAAATCAAGGCCAGCAAGTCAAGCACTGGGCACAGGATTTCTTGTGCTAAACATGATGAGGTATAAACCCAACAATCATTACCCGGAGTTAGTTAGTAAAATGCTGCTTGCTCCAGGTGTAGAAGACTTAGTGTCAAGGTGACACAAATGCTTTGACCTGAAATTGCAACAGTTGTACAATTGAGTTCTATTCCTTGCCAAAGCAACACTGTGTTTTTGTGTATTAATTTTTGTCTGTGGTTTGCCTGATCCAGTGTTCAAACTCCCAAGCACAGGGACCTCCAGTGGTCTCTGGGGTGATTCTTCCTCCAGCTGGGATCACTTTTTCATGACTTGCTTTTTGTCTATTTTAGAAGCATGTTATCTCATTCCAGTATCATTTCCCCATATCAACTGGACACACAACTTCTTGCCCCCGTGGCATTTACAGTCCACAAATGTTTGTGGACTTTTACACGTGTGAGCCTTCCAGCGCCAATTTCTTCCAGTCTTCTTCAACCAGGAGATGTCTCCAGCCTGGGTGAGACTGCAACCTCAGACTCTTCCTACTGCCTCAGAAGAGGGCAGATCACTGACTTCCAGTCACTATGCCTTGGATGCTTGCCCTTACAGCAGAGGAGCACATGACTTGACCCTCCTTTGGGGAATGGAGGGGAAAAAAGAAAAAAAAACAACCCTGGTCTGAACCCAGTCCCCTGGTCAATGGCCAAAGAGGTGAAAGAGCAAAAAGTCCACTTATTTTCTTTCTGTCTGTTTATACCGAAGTGTTCTGATCTGAAAGCTCCTATTTGTGCTCCTGACCAGGCTCCAGGAAGGACGTGGCAGATCTTTATTTCCCTGACCAGCCAAGTAAAGACCCAGATAGCTTAACCTGCTCTGGCAGAGTCTGGCTTTTGAATCATCTAGCTCTTGGAGGACCTGTGTTTAAAACAAATGGCACAAATGTCCTGGTTTCTTGTCCCAGCCCTGTGAAATGAAAATGGCTCCTCCTGCTGAAGATGGATTTTATCTCTCCTCTTCACCATCGCTATCGTTTTCTTCTTCCCTCCCAGCTCAGAGAGAGGGCAAGCCTCCTGCTTCTGGAGCCTCCTGGTCCAGTGTCCAAAACATTAAAATAAAGTAAATGAAGTGAAAGCCACAACTGATATAAAACACTCGAGCTGCACAAAACCAGGCACACAGCTCCCTGTGTCCAGACAGACAGGAGTCGCATCAGACAACGAATGGGACTTACACTGCAAGTACAGGGACGCATCATCTGTGGTTCATTGTTCAGTACCCGCTAGGATGGTAGGAGAAAGGCAGGGAAGATAAAATATCCATCTGAGAGAGGACATGTGTGCTGTACTTTGTAATTAATTGGAAAGTGAAGGTGCAAAGGCTCAGGGAAGACACTGAACCCTGCAGAAACTTGGTCGCTTTCCCACGGCTTTAAATAAACATGGCAGGACAAGCACCAGGAAAGCTGTCCCTGCAATGCCTATGGACACACAAGAGTACAAGGGACAAACGTGTCATGAAATCCTCTCCCCCTCCCATGCTGCGCTTTGTTCCTACCATTGAGGTGTTCTCCAGGGGACTGGCTGGGCACTTTGAGTACAGGGAATAGGCTCCAGAGAGCTCACAATGATTGTGGTGGGACCTGGGGTTGGAGGGCATGTGTTGCAAGCTGTGGCCCAGGCGAAGGAGGGTTGCACGTGTAGTTCTCCCCAGCACAAAGTCCCCAGACAGGGCAGCACACACCCAGAGACTAGAAAAGCAACGCAGGTGCGGCTAGCCCTGTGAAAAACAGTTTGCTGGCACATTGCAGATATGCACATGAAAATTCATTTAGGTTTAGCAACAGATGCCAGCAGTTCAGCTGTACAGTGGACTGTGTTATTTATATCTTGAGAGAGATCCAAGAAATAGAGGGAGAGCAATAGGGGGATGACTGTTAAGTGCTTGTTCTTCTATAATACAGCAGCACTGGCTACTGCAGCGTTACCCAAGGTTAGCGCAGATGTACGATCAAAATGAACGCGTGACCTTATGCAGCAACCATACTGCCAGCTGCCAAGGAAGGAGGATGTTTTTGTGCAATTCCTATAGACATACTGGTTTACTGGAGACACACAGTCAGTTACCTAGCAGCATTTACAGGGAAGGCAGGAAGCCTGGAAAAGGGTGTGAGTTTTATCTCCACCTTCTTTTTAAATGAAGGGAAGTAAAAAAAAATAAAAAATTACCAAAAGTATTTGCCCTGAAGAGATTTCAGCTTCCCATGTACAGACTGGGAATACACCTTTGTCCCTGATTTATAATGTCAGCTGAGAGACGAGCTGCTCAGGGTCATGGGGAGCTCAGGGCAGAGCATGACACCAGATTTACACCCCTCAGGTTGTGGCAGAATGGCCACGAGGATACCCTAGCAGCCAGATGCTGCAAGGTGGGCCCTGTAACCTCCAGGTTAAGTGGCTATCCACAGCAGAAACTGCAGACAGACACCAGCTCTTCATTTTCCACCCTTATAGAAAATTACAGCTGCTTCTGGAAGGGCTGCAGCAGAAATGCAATAAACTTCTGCAGCCTTGGAGTGGAAGCAGTGCTGCACTGAAAAGCAGAACGTATGGGAGGCTGGGCTTAAAGGCAGCGCCGTTAGCTAGGGCCGGAGTGAGCACGTTGTCTTCTGCCTACCTCAGGTCACTGCAGCCTTTTCCTCAACCATCTGCTCTGGCCTCCCGCCCTTGGACCGCAAGACCTGGGGAGGTGGTCTCTGTGCTCCCGTCTGCTCTTCCCAAGGACCTGATGAGGGTCTTGCTCAGCGAGTCTTGCAAAGATGAGTGCTCTGGTTCCTCTTGGTCACCCATGGGCCATGAAGGGCAAAGGTAGAGGGGACAGCACAAGAGCAGCACCTGGCAGAGCTCCAGGATGTCAGGACGTCAGCTCTGGTGGTGACCCACAGTAGTGTTTGGGGACTTGTTGATGCTTGTCTGCTCCTTAGCAGTGGAGCGCTCTTGTGCCCACAGGACATGCTCAGGCAGCAAGTGAACTGATTGCAGTTATTTCTGTGGAACATGGGGATCAAGAGCAACATTGGATGGTGCCTTAGAAGCATGACAGGTTTTCCCAACTTGCTGAACCCAGCTTTGCTCTCTGGAGCTGCTCAGTCCTGACTCCTTTGCTCTGCTTCTTCCAGCATCTGCCATCCCTCCAGCCTTGTTATTCAACCACAGCTGCCTGCTTGGACCAGAGACAAGTGTTGCTGTGACTTGCTCTCAGTTTCAGGTAACCAGAGACCTCTGGTTCCCTTGATCTAAGCTAGCTCCTCAGCCCCAGCATGCTAGTACTGTTTTCTGCTGATACAGTGCAGAAGACCAGAGGACAGGGAAACATGTTCTAAACCAGCCTTGTCCATCTCCTTTTCCTTTCTTTTTCCTCCACCTGCTCTCTTTCCTCTTCTACCTCCTCTTCCTGCTACTTGCTGCGTCCTCTCTCACTCATGTGCTGCAGTTCCTGGTGGATCCCGTCCCTTCATCACCTTCTCCCGTGTCCCGTGCCTGTCCTTCTGAAACCTCCTAGCCACTACGCCTCCCTGTGCCAGTCTCCATTCACTACTACTCCAATCACGTCACTTCCTTTCCTCTTTAAACATCATCCCCATATGTACTGTCTCCTCATTGTCCTTTCTCTTCTTCTCCTCTCTCCCTTACGTAAGATGAGGGCATTCACTTTTGACTGTTCAACAAACATCCGTGTCTGCAGGCTGGCTCTCTTTTTGCTGTCACTAAAGGTTGTGCTTTTCAGTAAAGAGGTCTTCAGAGCACAGGGGATCATGCTTTACGGGGGACCAAGACCCTTTCCAGTTTCTAGGGTGAAGTGGGTGTTCTATAAACATTATAGAAAGCAGAAAATCTAAACATCAGCTGCAGCTGATGGGAACAGCCACATTTCAAAGGAGGGAGTTAATGTGTGCTCACACTGTACAGTGTTATATCTGACTCATTATATATTATTATATATAAGACACAACATATAGTATGTTTTATGTGTATTATATGTATATATTTTATATACATACATTCATACATACATACATATATATATGTGTGTGTATATAAGCAATTCCCTAAAAATTATCACTCACTTTCTGGCGCATTTCTGCTTGTCATAACCATTGGGAAATGATGAATCAGGCTGCATGAATGCTGCCGTTGATGTTGAGAGATGCCTGACCGTGCTACCAGCAATGGACCTCTTGTTAGCCCAATGCAATTTTCAGTTTGTGTGTAGAACTTTCACCTAAAAGGGCCTGAGTGAAAAGAATTTTCTTCATGAGTGAAAAGAGTTCATGGGTTTTGGAGACACTTGGTAATATTTTTTCTCCTATATCTTTCCCTGAGCTGTGTCTGCGTCTCTTTTCCTCAGAGAAGAGTGAATGCAGAGGGATGATAAAGGAAGGACCATAAGCCTGTGCAGTGCTGATCTGCAGCTCTGCCTACCCAGGGTGAAGGAAGCAGTGAGGTGGGATGTGCACTACTCAGCCCTTCCATGGGGATGCTCAGAAAAGCACTTTTGACAGTGCCATACAAATACCAGCAAAGACACATATGCGCTCAAACTTTCTGAGGAGAAAGAAAGTCTGGCAGAAGGTCTGCCATTTTACAGAGCTAGCAACTGACCTAACGAAAAGACTTTCTCTGTAGCCAGTCTACATACAGCAGAGTGTGTGCTGCTGGTTTTTCCCTTCTAATTTTTTTTCTGAACTGTATTTTTCCTCTCTTGCTCAGCGTGTAGTGACAATTCTTTCCACTTGTTTTGGGCCAAAGATTTTTATTTTTTTTTTCCAACCTCAAGGATATAAATATTTTTGATGTAAATATTATTCTTCCTCTGATGTACCTATTACTTAGATTGCCTGGAATGGAAGCTAGTACAACCTAGCAGTTGTTACATCAGTATTTGTTTATTTCTTTGGAGCTCCATATGGCTCTTAGCAAACTCAGGATCTTTGTTAAGATAAATAGTAGAGCTGTGAAAAAAAAAGTCACGGACAATTCTAATTTTCTGGCTGTGTTGATAAGATGCAGAAGTTCTTTATTGCCTTGAAGATGTGCACCAGAGTTTCACTCTGGGTGCAGAAATACAACTGCAAGGGTTGTATTTCTTCTGAAGAAATTATTTGAAATAATGCACTGAGCTACACTGTAATATTCCTGGTTTTACTGTTCACACAAGGTGTCTGGCTAAACACCAGCACCAAAAAAGCACAGTATTATCAGCACACTGTAATGCCTATTCAACTCAATGAGAAGACTAAATGTTGTTTAAGGAAATTATATACTAGTTGTCAATACATATGTTAGCTATATTACAGTCCAAGCCTAATCAGGAATACCTGAGAGCACACCTGAAAATGCTCCGATTTGTGGATCTGCCCTATTACATCTATATGTAGGTGTGTGCACATTGAGTGAAAGACAAGCTTTTTCCTGATATGGGCTACTTTTTTTTTTTTCTTTTTTTCCCCCCTCATTGGTATTTCTTGTCTTCTTTCAGTTCCTGCACAGGTTATTTTCACACCAGACTCCAGCTGAGTTTTCCTCCTCTGCTGAGGCAGAGCACTATCCCTGGTAGATCTGTTAGCTGATATTATTAGATACTCACCGTACATGTGAGGTTTCTATGATTTTGGTTTGATTTGACTCACATTTGCTGCTAATGACTGCATGGACTTTATAATGGATTTGTGGTGCAAACAAGGCATTATCTATTTGCTTTCTGCAGTGGTGGCATAAAATATGCTGTTTCAAGGAACATGGTGCTTACAAGCGTACTTGTTGGCATAAGAGGTAAGTTCTGCCCAGCATCCAGCACTCCGATCCAAGGTACCCCATGTGACTGATAGAATATAGTCTGAGAATAATACTAAAAATGAAAATTGAGCCCCAGAGAATTCAGGCTGTTACCCTGAAAATGTGAAAACCCAAACAAAAGTACTATAATTGGTGTGATGACACCTTCCCTTCATCCTGCTGTGATGTGGCTGTTAAAGCCACTTACTACCATGGAAAGCTGCAGAGATTCTATCTGCCTCCCTCAAACCTTTTTTAACAAATATTTCCTTGCCTTTTGTGTTGTGCTTTAGTCAGAGTGCCTGAACCTGTAAGTGCCCTCAGAAGCCCTTAACAATGGAGTTGGATGGGTATGTGCAGCTGACACTCAGCATGCCTCAGGCACTCAGCTTTATTAGGTCCCTTTAAAGATTCCCAATATTACATGCGCCTCACAAATGCACAAATGCTTTCCCCTGCACTGCTTGCCAAGAGCGACTTGGACGGCAGGGACAGAAGCAAAGCAGCGGGGCAGGAAGGGGAACACCCAGTAGGAGCTGTAACTTGTTTTTGTTTGTTTCTTGATGCAAACAGTTTCTTGGATTTGAGCTTTGTGAATATGTTCTCTACTGTCATTCACTTACAGGAACTCACAGTCCATTTTTCTAGGGTGAAGGCTGATGTGAGGCCAGGAACGTGTCCCGTGGGAACGGACAGACTCTCCACTGGGAGTGACAAGGGATGCACCAAGCTGCTGCTGCCTTGAGCACAGCAATGGCAGTGTCCTGATCCCACTTCATCTGTCTGATCTACCTTAGAGCTTTTGTGTTTTGTTCGTTTATTTATTTATGCTTGGTAGCAAGCATCCCCATGCCCCAGAAAACACTGGAACAAACATGGCTTCACTGGGGAGAGGTTTTGCCCTGGTGGGATAACTCCAAGGTTATCCAAAGTGCTCCTGCCGAGGCAAATCAAGCCAATCAGGAAGCCCCCAGAAACGTGGGTTGTGCTCAGTTTGTTGTTTCCACCCTTAGAGATTTCCTGGTATTGTTCTTGTCATTTTCTCTGAGTGTCCACTGGGCTGGTGGGTGGTGCTGCTACTGCTGGCAAGGGTTTTTGGGGAGGCCTCCGGTCCTCTTGGGCACATGGAGAGCTTTGTGGCGTTCCTTTCACAGACTCCCAGCACAAATTTCTGGCATACAAGTGCAGGGAAGGTGGGGCTGGGGCGGTAATTGCATCTTGGTGAGCAAAGCAAAGTGCCTTTTCTTGCTGGCTGTGCTTAGCCAGACAAGAATGAAACCATGCCATAAAATGATGAATGAATTCTAGCTCAAGAAAATTGCTTACCACCCCAGGAGAAGCAGAAGGTGGGTGGGTGGAAGCAGCAAGTCCACAGCATCCTGGAATTCATTGAGAGCTGTAGAAAGCTGAGGAATTACTGGCTGTACTCTGGAAATGGACTGCTCTAGTTTTATCTCAGCCATCCAGAGCCTGGTTTTCTCTTGCCAGGAGTACAGGAGGTCATCTACAATGGCCTAACCCCATCAGACCATTAGAGGACCAGAGGAGCTATAACCATCCAGGCCACCCAGGGACAATGCCCATGTCTCATTTTTTAATTCTCTGAATTTCAGAATTACATTTTTCTTTCATTATATGCATCTCATAGGTTTCTACCTGCAGTGGTAAGGACCAGGAAGAGCTGGGTGCTGCAGTCCTCAGGCTCCAGTCTCAACTGGAAATCACAGCAAACCAGTTCCTAGACTGCCTCCACCTGCTCTGGTAATCATGAACACATCTTTGGTTTTCATCTATGGTGTAGGACAACTTCCTGTGCTGTGGAGAAATTGTGAGACTGAATTTGTGCTTACAGACAGCATCTGTAAGTCTGAATAGACATCCCTGGAAGTGTGGTGGTGTTTCTGAGCTGTACTGGTGAACAGAGCCAGCTACACAGCTGTGTGAATGAAGAAATGAGTGGGAAAAATTGCTCTGAGATTGCTCGGGGCTTACTTTTCCGGCTGTTTTCTCCATATTACCTAACATCAGCCACACCTGAGTCATTGCTCTCTGATCCCTTATGGTGTTAGAGTGGGAGTTAAAGAAAAGGAGAGTGTGTTTAATAACATGATAATGCCCTCCTTTTTATTTTCCATGATGGATTGCAAGTCCCCTTTACTGCCTCATGGAAAGTTGGAACGATGCATGGTTTTAGTTGTGGGAAGCTGCAAAGTTTGTCTTGACTTTGCACTGCCTGTTTGTGGTAGGAGTCAGCTGATGGCTTCCTGCCTGCGTGGGTCTGGGACGGGTGAAATTCTTGACCCCTGGACTTCCCAAGAACCACAGAGCTTCTAAGTCGGGATAAAGCAGACATCTGGGCTGATTCAGGGGAGCAAAAACCAGCCAGTAGAGCACATGCAGCCCAGGGTGAGTTAGAAAAGGGATTATTTTCCTTTTTAAGAGAACCTTTAAAAGCATGCCAGGATCTACATTTTGATGGTTGGCCTGCAGCTGGCCATGGGACATAGCAGAGAGGTGTCAAGGGACTGCATTTTTGAGGGTAAATATAGAGGAGAACTTCAAAGCCATATAGCATGTGTTAACGCACTACTTTCTAATAATTACTTTGCACTCAGTTCATTATTCTTTCTGAGCAAGCTGAGGAAAGCCAAGCATAGCCTGACAGGTTGCTGGGGAGGGGCTGGCTGGTTGTGAGAAGCTGGTTCACCTTCTGTGGTTTCAGTGGATCCCATGACCATGCAAAACATCCTCCCAGGGGTCTCCTCACCTGTGCCAATCTCTACACCTGGAATGGTGGTTGTGAAGGATGGGTTAGCAAAGGCAGCTGGTCCATGTCACATCTCTGGCCTGCCGTGTAACTAGAGAAAAGAGGCTAGAATTTTGCAGGAGTTTCCTAAAGTCTAAATGGTTTATTTGGACAGTGATCTTAGTGCTCAAGGATCCTGACCTGGAGAAAACCTCATCTGAGTCTTGGCAAACCTGTGAACTTTCTTGGTTTTACGTGTACAATTGACCCCCTTCATCTCCTTCCTGTGTCTGCTATTTTTTTTTATGTTGGTATTTGAACAAGGCATTCAAGTAAAAGAAGTTCTTGTAAGAATGGGCAATCATAAATGTAAGTCCATTGTGAAAATCTGCTTGGGTTTACAGCACTGACAGAACATTTTCATTTGCTTTGTCTAAAATTTCACAACAACATGAGACCAAGGGCAAAGGCTTCACAGATGCCCATATTATTGAGAAGGTTATGTCCCATTTCCCAGGTGACTTCATGCAGGTAAGTGTGTACACCCTCAGGGCATGTGAACTTATGAAATTACTGACCAGGTTTTAAGTTACAAAAGATGTAAGTAGGCACCTTCAGGGATTTACAAAAAAGTTTAAAAGTGACAGAGGTGCTCTTGAAATTGGGATGAAGGTACTTCTGAAAGTTTGTCTCCTGTGATTTCCATGCTAATTGGTGTATGAACACTTTTCCAGCTTTATTGTTTAAAGGGACTGTGTCTATAGATGTTTATGGTTGAAGTAACAGGGCAATAGATCACAGAGCATTAGTCAAAGCCTTCAATTTAAACAAGAGAGATAAACAGGCATTAAACTGTAGGTGTGTATGTAGTTCCAGTGGTTTGAATAGACAAACTGACTCAAGGCTTAAAGGGTAACCACATTAGTCTGCCAAAGACAGCTCAAAAGTAGGAAAGTTGTCCCAATGCTTTGGAATGGGCAGATTAAAAATGAAATTAAACCAGAGAGGCCTTATTTGAAATAAGGCATAGAAAATGAGAGCAGCAACAATATTCTGGAACGGCATCGGCTGCATTACAACTACCACTAGATCAGGGCAGTTGGAAGTGCAGGCTGTCAAGATGACTGGCCAAAGGGCTGCCAGGTTAGTCACTATGCACCAGATGGACACCACCAACTGTCTAAATGCTTTCTCCCTCATTTGTAATTGGCCTCATTTGTGCCTGAGCTCCTTGGCTCTGCCTGTGCTTCTCAGCCCCGCTGTTGGCAGCCCCCTTGGCGTACACCCTGCAGCCAGCATGCAAGCTCCTGTCAGCGTGACAGTCCCTGCAGGAGCTGTGGGTTTGCCGGTCATGCCCTACTCTAACAAAATTTGCATCATTAGCAGTGTGAAACACCCATGGCACCATTTCTTTCCACTTTCCTTTACTTTTTTATTTTTTCTGGACTTCTCATATTCATGTCAGCTGTTGTGATCTGTCATGAAGAGGCATTTTGCGATGTTGGTACAGGACTGCTGATATTTGCCACATTATGCTATGTTAACACTAGTAAGTAGGAATGGTCTAAAGATGGAGATTTGTGCCCAAACCAGCTATGCCTGTAAGTCTCCCTGCCTTCTCTCCATCAATCCAAACCCAAACAGAGCTCTTGTGGCCTTCTGGCTATAGGGCTGCTCTGGTCTCTGCTCCTTGCCCAACTGCATGACTTCTGCTATGTATTTGGGACTTGTGGCATCAAGGTCAGAAAGTCCTTTTGCAGAAAGTCTTCCTGCATTTCCTTGTTCCTACCCTCTTCACTGGCAAGTCATCTTTGGGAAGTACCAAAGTCTCAAGTCCAAGAAGTCCTTGAACACCTCAGTTTCTGTGAAACAAGAGAACCCTGGGAACAACCTTGTGCTGAGCTCCAAAAAGTCTGCTTGGGTAGATTTGTAGAAGGACACGAACCACAGTTCAGATGGGGAAATGTAAGTTGCCTGATTGAGGCTACTTTTGGAGGGCTTGAAGTTTGAACCTAAAGATGACAGGAATATCTACTTGCATTGGAAAGGGTGGCCATGCAACAACCGCTGATGTGAAGGCTCAGCCTAGGAGGTTGTTGCTGTCCCACACAGAGCTTGGTGGGCATGCTGGTGTCACAGAGGATGGCTCCTGCCTGGCCATGTGGCACAGCTCTCACCATCACGTTTTCACAGTATTATTTCTGTCTATGGCTGGCTCAGGTTGGTGCCATTGAGTCAGAAAGTAGAAATAATTTCCAAAAGTACCAGGCAAACTGCCTCGCCACTGCTGTCCTGATGTTATAGTCAGCTGGGAAAGGAAGCAGAGGGGTGCTGCTGCTTTTGAACAGGTCGGTACAATTGCAAATGTGAAGAGGTCCAATGCTCAGTAAAAAAAGACACAGAACAAAGGAGGAGAGTGGTTTTGTCCAACAGCACACCAGCAAGAGCTGGGGAGAGCCATGTTCACTTTATCACATTCATGCACATGATGTAGGTAATTGCAGATGGATTATTTTCACCCAGAAACACAAGTTTAGCTGCTGTAGCATGTCCAGCTCACCTGTCAGCCAAGAGCCAGCAAATGACTCAGTGTACCCTGTCTGTGGTCTCTTAATCCTCTGGGGAGGTGGCTGAAGTTGTGTTTTACTCATATTTGCGGAGGGCTGGTGGTGGACTGTGGCTCATTACCATGGTTCATCTGTAACATGGTAAGGTGATGCACTCTTGTAACTTGGCTGTGACTTTGAGCCCTTCCTCTCTGTTTCAAACTCCTATCCCTGAAATCAGTATTGCAGTAAATACCTGCCTGACACGAGTGTGCTCAAAGACTGTGGCCATGGTGACCAAGAAAACATTGCAGATAGATGCAGCTTTTTAATAGAGAGTGCTAAATGTCCAGTACATCTTGCACAACCGATAGCTATTTTCTGTTTTCTCATTTCCCCTTAGCCCTCCCGCATGGATTTCTCCTTTGCTGAGCCTTGGCTCTTCCCATAACAGATTGTGTGGAGTCACATATCACAGTGTAGGAAATGCTTCTTCAGCAGAGTTTTGTCCCCTAATAAAAATAATACAACAGAACTTCAGATGTGCATGCTAAATATACCTCAATGGACCTATGGAGCACTGCAGAATGGCCCCAAGCGCTAACCTTCACTTGTGCTCCTGCACCAGTTTGTACAAAGAGAGTATTATCGCGAAGGTCACATACTAGCTTCCCTTTCTGCTTCCCATTCTTGCTGCGTACTGTGTGGCTTGCTTTGGTAATCAGAAAGGATTGTTCCGCAGACACACCACCGCTGCCCAGGGAACAGAAACAGATTTACCACAGCGGTGGAGAATCAAGGAGAAGGGTCCTGCTCCAGATATTAAAAAGCCAGGAAAATAGTAATAACAAAAATCCCTACTACCGCATGCATAAGCAGGTTCTCCGCGGTGGGATTGCCAGAAGAGGAGTTTCTCTGCAGCGTACGGGGCCATCTAGTGAGCTCGGGCATTATAACAGCTCCACTTTCTCCATTGCACCCTTTGTCCTGCTGATCCCCAAGACCAGGCTTCACACACTAGCTGCCAACAAGGTGCACTCACGCACTTTGACAATATTCTCCACTGCAAGGTGAAAGGAGGAAAACTACTGCGGGAGGGAAGAGGACGACAGCAGAAAGGGGACCGTGGATGCCAGGGCGCTCGGTGCCCTGGGTTTCTTGGAAAGGCAGAAATACAGCTACACTGGCAGCGGAAAGGCGGCGTGTGAGTTTCCACTGAATTGTGTCCTCAGCTGCAGAGCTGGTGATGACAAGGGGAACTGCTCAGCCAGGGGACACCGCAGCAATTGAGGCGGTGGTAAAAGCTTGTGAGGAGCAACGAGTCATTGGCTTCTTGACATTGTGTGGCAGTTTCTGTGACAAAGATGTGGTGAGGGGCAAGGGAATGGGAAAGCGATGTGTTAATGATTTCAACATCTCAGAGAACTGATGCTTGTATTTTGCGTGTTGCTGGACTGATAGTCCTGGAAGAAAAACTGCAGCAACGCAAAGCATTATACCCACAAAGTCCTGTCACCATGCTTCACCTCTGAGCAGACCAGAGTGGTTGCCTGGGGATGAACACGCGACCACCGGTGCTGGCCATTCACTCTGCTATGCCTCCTGTGAGGCTGACAGATTATGAGAGCAACAATTAACATCTGGGGATTTTGGTAGCTTCTGGTACAAACTATGCATGCTCAGCAGCAGTACAATGCCAGAGGATGTGAGCACAGGAGAGGGTTTGGGCATTTCAGGTGCTAGCATGTGACTTGTGACTTCCCAGTGACACTTTCTACTTTCAGCATAGATGTAAGTGTTTTAAGCAAGTTTTTTCTGTTGCATTAGAGGTACCTCAGAAAACCGGAAGGGAAATGTTGGAAGATCCTCATCTAGCCAACAACAGTTTAATCTCATTGAATGCTAGGAGCCAGATGAGCACAACGTCTACTAGTTTATCTACCTTCAGCAGAACGAATGCATTCACTACCTCATTTCTTGGACACTTACTTGACCTGCTGGGACCTGCCTAAAGGGTGAACTCTTCATGTCCACCAGCTTGTCTCTGGAACAGCTGTAAACCTGGAGCTTGGTAATTATAATAATGACAAACTGTTTCACATTCTCCTGACTTGTCATTGAAGTCTTGACTGGCAAATGTTAGGATACCAAATTAGCTTTCAGCATGTCATTATTAGTCCCAGTGAATATGTGTGTGCACATCTGGAAGCATTTGTTATTTCCGTATGCATCTGTGTGTGTTTACACAGGCTGTGGACAGCAGAAATAAAATATAATTAGCTTTGTAGCCCTGCAGCCCAGTAAATACAGTATTGTCATTGCTAGTAACAGGTCCCAAGCTTTGTGACAGCTTTGCAAGGCCCTTAGGACTTGTCAGGCTCTGTCTATGCTTGCCCCATTTATCTTACTTCTGCATGTTTGTATAATCATATGGTGTAGCTACATTTTTCAGTCAGCAGTGTCAAGCAGTTTTTTCTGTAGAAAGAAATATTTATGACCCCACTGTAGTGATTTGGTGCAGAGGAAGATGGGCTTGATGCCACAGCTGAAGCCTAGAAAGAGGGGCGCAGGGTGCTGCGAAGAGAAGGATGGGGTGGGATGACAAGAGATGGGGCACCCCATGACTATGAGCAAATTCACGATGGTCAGGTAAAGATACGCAAACCTAGAGCTAGACAAAACCACCTTAAGAACAACAAAAAGAACAAAGAATAAGTATCTACAATGCATTCCATACAAAGCAAATTCATATCTGACATGGAATTGCAGACCCACAAAGAAAGGCAAGGTATAAAGGGTGTTAGAAAATATATACAAATTGCCTCTAGTAGTCTTAAGGCTGAAAAGAAGGAAACCATCAACGTCTACATCACATTCATCCTGGCAAAGGGAAGAAACCCTCACCATCAATGTCATATTTGCCTTGATGAGGAGCTGGAGGTGCTGATGACTTGCCATATCTTTTATCTCTTTCCAGGACTGATTCAAAGGGGTTGTGGAAGCGTGACTGTACGAACAGAGAAAGGGGCAGGTACTAGGAAGGCTTAAGGGTTGTAACTGTTATTCTGGAGACTTTTTATGTAATACTGTTCCTTTTTCCCTTCCTATAATACTTTGAGACTAAAAAAAATTCTGTTATTAGATTGGTAGGATTTCAATTACCTTAACAAAAAATTCTTAGCTTTGTAAAAAAAGCATGCTTATTTTTTGTCATAAGAAGTTTTTGAGTGCAACTTCATCACATTGTAGATGGGAGATGGAGATCTATCTATTTCCCAGCTCAGTGCCTTAAGCATTGGGGAGAATCTTCAGAAGAGTCTTTTTTCAAGGGATAATTTCTCCACAGCTAATTTAAAGACAGAAATAATTTTCTAGGCCTCAAATTTAAATTTGTTTAAAAAAATTCCCAAATGCTGTAATAATACAACAACACATGTGAGTTTAATGTTATTGAATGTGACAGCAAATATTATTTCACAGCCTATGTGCAAAAGACCAGCCCACACTGAAATGCTGGTTTGGGATCAAGGTCGGGTTGCTGGGTCTACGTTGCTAAACTAGAAAATCAGGAAATAGATGCAGGATAGTGACAGTGGGTAGAGGAGGTGGAAACTGGTAGGTGTTGCATAAAAATAGAAAGCTTTTAAGGAGAAAGAAAAAATAGAGCTTTTAACTACAGTTCTTTTTTCTTTTTATAGATTATGTATGGTTTAAGTAATGCTTCCGTGCACTTTTATTTCTGAAATCACCATAATTCTGTAGCAAAAACAGGTATATTGAAACAGCAAAGTAAAGTGTTAAAATATAACATTTCTGCATTAGAAAAAAACTCCATACTTTTCTTTCCGTTGAATACACCAGATGATTTTAGTATACCTCACATGGCACTTTTCTTCATATTTATGGAAAACAATTGCTTGGCTTGAATCAAAATTCTCATTTCCTGCTCCTTACAGTGTCCTCAATCTAGGAAGGATGTTATACAGATGTGCCAACTCATAAGAAAAGGCTATGTCACTCTCTGAAAGACCATCAGGCTGATATTTCAAAAACGTGAAGCAACTGTGAAGGCATGAGACAAAAAGTTTCTTATGGAGCTTTTCCTCATTTAAGGAATTACTGTTACATCCTTATAATTATGGTAGAATTTGTTACATGAAAGGAACTTCCTTTTATTCCATAGAAAACATCTTCTGTAACACTGCTATAAAAAAAACAGTCTTTGGATTGTTTCAGTGGAGGATGGATACGTTTTGTTTCTAGATTAAAGACTGGAAACTATGATATAACAGTAGTATTATTTGCATGCAAATAAAATCCAGATTTGTTCTCAAAGTTCTTTTCTTTTTTTTTTCCCCATAAGGTTTTGTTGCATAAAATCTTTCAGGTGATCTGTCAGTTCCTTAAGCAGAAAAAAGTACTCTGTTTCTTTAGGAGTCTGAACACCCACCTTCCTGACTATAACTGCCTGTGAGACTGTAGTATACGTCCCCCAGTGCATGGACACACATGGGCATCAAAACTTGGTGGCAGATTTTAGGAAAGCAGACCTCTTTGGCGTTGCTGGCTGTAATTTTATGCAAATTTATTTTTATTCTAGATAGAGCTGCCTTCTTAATATTCTTCTAGCTAGTATTCACTGTAAGATAAATAAATGCAAGCAACCTTGTTATCACACCAGAAAAAAAGAAGGCATAAAACATGGCCTTTAGTACCATATACTTTCACTATTGAACTAATTACTTCTGACATCAATCCATCTAAAACTTTATCCTGCAGTCCATTCATCCATCAGCTTGTGCCTGGCAAAGAACAAGACTTTATCCTTTAAAACATGGCAAAGAGAGAAAGCCCATGGTTTCATTTCCCATCGCTTACATTCACTGAACTTCCTGCCCTGAAGCATCACTTTGTGGGTACTCTGGAAATATGAAAATAGAAATTACTTGATCAACAGATGGCATCTTCTCTATTCTTAGTGAGGTGCCAGCTGACATTTTCTACCACCAAAAGAAAAAAGAGGACTGCAGCCACTGCCCTCAACCTGCTCTGCAGGTGAATGCATGTGAGCAGGCCAGTAGAGCCTTCTTTACTATCCAGATAGTGGGTCATCCTTGTGATTTCTGCAAGTTACAAACCCTGAAGCAAGCAATGTTTCCACTGACCGAGGCATCAAGACACCCACACTTGTGGTCACTTCTCACATGCTGCCTTTCACTTGGAAAATACTATGCAAATGGCAATTTCTGCATGTGTTGCGCTTCCAGTTCTTGCCTACATCTCCTTGGTTTAAGAACAGCTACACAGATCCTGTGTTGGTATCCTACGGCCAGGAGAAGGCTATTAATAGCTGTCATCAAAACAAATCACACAGTCCAAAATACAACATTGAACTTTCCAGCTGTAAATGTTATAATAGGGAAGAAGCTGTTCCAGATGTGGAGCTGGCAATCTGTGTTTTAACCCACTGGTGGTTACAGTCATCTAGGAGTTAACCCCTGGGCTGCAGTGAGAGCAGAACACTGGAAATGGTGCGCAACAGGCAGAAAGCTCATGTTAAAACCCCGGACGGTAAGAAGAAAACTATAGTGGAGATGTGAAACTATAGCCCTCTGCAGGGCTGCTGCGCAGGGGGTTGCAAGGGCTCCCCAAAGGATGGAAGGAAATGTTTATTAATGAGAATTTTAAAGGGATATGTTCAATCTAATGAATTTCTGGAGGTCTGCCAAAATGAGCTCTGATATCTGCTGAGCACACTTCAGTGTAATGTTTGTTGATATTCTGATCCTTGATTTCCAGCAGACTTTTACCTTGAATGTAGTCACAGTATTTTTAAGAAAGGAAACAGTCCAGTGTCATTCCGAGTAGCTTTTGGGAGGCATCTTGCTTTGGCTGATTTTATTTGCGGAATCCTCATGCTGGTCTTGGTTCGTCAAAACCAGGTTTGATTAAGGAGCACATTTAAAACACGTTTAAGCCTGGCAGAAACCTGTGCTGAGATGCTCTCCTGACCTGGGGCCAGGTGGTGGTGTCGTCTCTGCCGGCAGACGGGCCAGCGGGGTATGGCAGCAGGGCACTCCCCTCTCCCCCGGGGCTGGAGCAGCTCGTTCTCGGTGAGCCTGGATGCTCTGCGCATCACTGCAGCCTGTTCCCACGCCACACTGACCGGCAGGTGACCTGTGTGTCCCACATCCGAAAATAGACGAAATGTACAGCCGCCTTCCAGTTTTAGCTGAGGACGTGAGGGACTTAAAAATACCTTTCTGTCGTTAACCAGAGCCTTCCCAGGGACACTTCCTGACGGTTGCAGAGAGTTGCCCACTCTCTGGGGTGGGATCCTGACATTATTTCATGGAAACTGGGTTATGGAAGCCCTTGATATTTTAGTTAACTATTTGTATTTTGGACAATTCAGTCAGGACCTAGTCTNAAAAAAAAAAAAAAAGGTGTATGCAAAAACCATGTACTTTTTGACATTATGATTACATTTACACTGTGAAGCAGATATGGGGTCAGGCTGCTGCTGACTCTTTCCACATGTCCTCAGAAGGGATTGTAGCAAGAAAAGCCTGATTTCCATACAAGAAGTGGTCTAGAATTTTGCTCTTCTCAACTTAAAATGAGCAGTTGGTGGAGGGTGAAGTGTTTAGACAGAAGATCACTGTACAGAAATAAATAAATACATGGAAGGCGGAGGCAGGCAGTTGTACTCTTAGGAAAGGTGGCCTAGTAGGATTTGGGTCACAGGAGCCTCTAGGGAAGGTAGGCATCATCCCACCATGGTAAACACCCAGTGTCCCTCGTGGAACCTGATTCCTGGTTTGCCTGTTGGCATGCAGACTGTTGGACACATCTGCCTGGCAGTCTTGAAAAGCAGCATCTCCACTGTCCATGTTTGGGACACCACAAAATCTCATACTGCTTTGCCTCACACTTAACACTAAGCATGGCAGGAGAGCTGTTGTATGTATAAAATCTGCTTTTGTGACAGGACAGAGCAGGAAGCAGAAGTCATGACTGAACACAAGCCAAATGAAGACCCCCTCTGGAGGCAGGAAGCCTTGTGATGCTCGAGTGGCTGCGGAGCGGTCCTGCCCTGGCAGAGCAGTGCTGATGGAGACCACAGTGCTATGGCAGCACAAACTCAGGAGTGCCGACTATGTGTTCCGGGACCTGGAAGCCAGCTTAGTGAGAAGGCATTACGCCATCCTCCACATTGCAAGGTGGGATCAATCACAGCTACGTTATTGCTTAAAGGAGAGGGAACAGATCAGCTCAGAAGCACGGTGGTCCCTGCCTGGAGGGACTGGTAGCAACAGGCAGAGGGCTGGGCTACCCTCCTGGGTCCAGCATCGACCTCTCCTGGGTCCCTTTCTGTGAGGTGCCCGTCCTGTTCGCGCCAAGGACAAAGGCACAGTGGCAGGACCGCCCGGTGTGGGAAGTATACAGTGCTCAGTACGCCAGACCCAGTCCCAGCGGCACAGCAGCAAAGCAGGATGAAGGAAGAGAAACACAATTTGCCTGCGACAAGATTAGCAATGCCATATAGGTTAGGGAACTAGCTTAATAAATTCCCTGTTGCCTTGGATGTTTAACATGCTATATCAATAGCTGAGAATGGAAAACGCTCCTAGCATGTCTCAACAGAAATCTGGAAGATGTGAAATGAAGAGATATAACAAACTACCTAAGGGAAGTACAATACTCATAAGACCCATTTGTATGGAGCAACTGCTAGGACAGAAAATACATCTGTTTAATTCTCCTCGCAGATACAAGGAGATAAATTGCTCTTAAACAATTATACAGTGTTCATATGTGGTATTATGCAGTTGTTTTGTTTCACTGTAGAAATGGCTTTGTATCTGTCTGACCATAGATTATTTTTCTTTCTTTGTTAAGAAGTATATGCTACCATTTTGACATTTGTGGGATTACAGGACACTAGAAAATGATCGCATGTGGTTGATGATTTCCCTGAGAAGTAGTATTCCTTTGGAAATCATTGACTTAATTAAATGTAAAATGTTTATGGGAATGTATCCATTTCATGATAATCTGACAGGAGATTATCTCAATATTTTGTTTCTGTGAACCAGAAACATCTGCTTTTTACATTACCTTTTAAACTATGAACAGACAAAAGTGTTAAAGTGGCAATGTTGACAACCTTTCAGTCTTATCAAAATAAATGTTTCCAGGAGGTCAAAAAAATAACATAAATTCCTCTCTTTCATAATATTTTTGATAAACTTGTTCTTCACCTGTGTTTGAGACAAGGTGAAATTTAAAAGTCTCGGAACTTTCTGTAAAATGGATCTTACTTTATGCTACAATTTCATTTATAGCTTCAGCTTTTCTCTATCCTGCCCTCCAGGATCCACAGAGTCTAAAATTTATGCCTTCTGTTCCTCTTCACAGATGTCTGTTCCAACTCTAATGACAAAGGATGAAAATCTACAGTCTGTTTCAGAGTGATGAAACAATGTAAAATTATTTGTAGAACAAAACTGGAGCTCTGAATGCAAACCAGCAGATTTATTTATGTCTTCATATAAGAACTCTAAAATAAGTGACTCCAATATAGAAATATTTTGCCAGCTACCGAGTGGAGGAGGAACGGAAAGAAAACTCCATCATGATTTCAAGCAGTTGTACCAGGAGCTGGCAGGCTGGTTCGGACTGCTAGTCCACCCAATTCTGTGCCTGGCAGTGGCAGTTTCCAGATATTTCATGGAAATGTACCAAAAATTCAGAGTCGACTCGTAGGGAGGAAAGTTTCTTCCTTACCTGCAATGCAAGAAGTTGGCTTTGGTCTACACTGTAAGAGCCAACACCCTTTCCTAGACTCTAATTTGTTCTGTAAATCCCTGGAGACTCTGCCTTGAATTTTGCAAAATATGTCGCTATGATGAATCAACAAGTGTGACAAGCTCATTGTTTATAATGGAAAAAATCTGGGTTCCCCTGTCCCCACATTTTTAATTTCCTGGTTTGGATTTCACAGTCTGTCATTTGCTCTGGTAAAAAAGCAGTTCCTGCTCTCACTTCTCTGTTTCATTTACACATACATTTAGCACTTCCCTTCTCCATGAGAATTACAGAAACATAGAAAATAGTGCAGCTGTCCCCCTTACCTCGAGTATCTCAACAAAACCCTGTCAAGCCCCTTCTTAAACTTGTCTGGGAGCAGAGATCCCCCTCTGACAATCGTCAGCCTACTCCATTGCTCCACTGTGCTCAGTCTTGGAAAAGGTTTAGGGGAAGAGTGCTTGACTTCTTTTTAACGGTCTGGACTTCTGGCATTTTAATCCAACTTCTCTTTTCTTTGGAATTTATTTGCCTCATATTTATAGCTGTTTTCAAACTAGTTGCAGACATTATCATGTCCCTGTTCACCTTTCTTCTCCCTAAATACCTAGTTTTCTTTTGTAGGTCGTGGATCTTTGTGATCAGAAACAGGGAGCAAAGTCTGGGAGAGGGCAGACACAAGCGCTGAGCCCCAGCGGCTCGGGAGCAGGGGTCTGGGCAGGCCCTTGACGGCAGGCTGTGTTGGCTGAACTAGCACTGCTCCTGATGATGTGTCTCTGACCTCGTCTCAGAGACCCAAATCAATGGAGGCTCCATGGCCTCCCCAGTGCTTCACTGTCCTCATCATTGGAAGGATTTCCCTAATGAATTTTCATTGCCAACACTTAATCTCAGTAGTTGTTGCCCTTTCTACCGTGAACACAAAGAACTCCTTTCCATTGCAACGGCTGATGAAATATTTGAAGACCTACCCTCTGCATTAGACTGAGCAAGCAGTCTTTCCTTGTAGACCATGGTGCCCAACCATTCCATTTTCTCCTACTGATTTTCTGGCAGTCCACATTGTACTTCCAGTGCAGCACTCCAACTGCACACTAATCCAGCTGAGGCCTTATTAATGATCAGCAGAGGAGGGTTTCTTTTATGTCTCATTACCTACATACCAATGTGTCTTTACAGCACAAAATCCTTGATTCACATCCAGCTTCTTATTCACTCTAATTCCCACATCCTTTTGAGAGAACTGGGCTGACAGACACAGCCCACCCTGTCTGCGCAGTTGGTTATGCCTGCCTAAAGGCAAAATTTTTCACTTGTCTTCCATTGCATTTTTAAGAGCATCCCTGATTTGTAATCATCATACTGTTCTTCACTGTGTGCCCCTAGGTTTGATGTGGTCTTCAAGTTTAATGAATTGATCCTCATATACCATCTCATCACCTGACGTGTTAATGAGAGGAATAAATGGTTTCAGACCCAGCACAGAGACCATCAAAACTCTTTGCTTCAATTTTGACTGAATAGTTTCTTGCCAGTACTGTATCTGCCTTGCAGAAGTGCAGCTGGTATTCCCTAACTCCTCTTTTCCCTGTCCCGTTGGTAATGTTAAGTGTGACATTTGCTCTTCCTATAAGCAGGTCTTTTCAAGATCTCAAACAGAAAAGGCTCTGAGACTGCTTCAGACAATTCTCCAGTCTGGGGAAAAATCTCACCATGCTTAGAGGATCTGAAAACAGTTGATTAGTTCAAGTACCCTCCAAGTTGTTTTTCCCAGCTGTGCTCTGGATATGCACCTTTTGTAACTGCATTTGCTATATGACTGCAGCAAACCTTTCCGGTGAAGACTGAAGCATAAAAAAAGGCTCTTATTTCAGTGTCATTTATTGTCTTTCCTCTCTGTGGAACAGGAGATCAACACTTTCCTTTACTTTCTCTCAACCAGTAAGCCTGCCACAGAATCATTTCCTATTACAGTACAGGACACATTGTGCCTCTGCCTTTTTGGTTTTTGTCCTCACATGGTTTTGCAACTCTATTCAAGTTATGCTTAGCGATCTGAACTATTTTCCATTTTCTGTGAACTTTCTTCTTTGCTTAAAGCCAAGGAAAAGCCAGTGATTTAGTACAATGAGTCTCTTAACTACACCTCTTACCTTTCCTCTGGGCCAGTTTGTGCTTTTATTGTCATTCACCCTATATAACTGCTCTATCCATCAAAGCTTTCAGTTTGAATACTCTTGAGTTTACTGAAATCTGCCTAGCCCACCTCAAATCCATTCTTCTTAGTTTACTTTTCCGTTCATAAATCACAGACTTGGTAATTTTACAGTCATCCTAGAGGGTGTCTAACCTTTCCACCTTGGGGGCTCTCGCCATGGACTGATCACTCTCGTATACAGTTCATGGACTTCCTCTTTCTGCATAGTTAGCTAAAAAGAAGAGTTCATCCTCCAAGATTTCCTTCCTTGGGCAAGGTGAGGTTAAGATGATTATGACTCTTTTTTTTTTTTTAAATACACAGGGGGTTTTAATGACTTGCTCTTCCTGTAAGTGTTTCTTCTACTGGACTTGTCAGGGGATGTTGCTAGTTAGATGAATTTGAGAATGGCGAGTGAGTCACAGAATCTTTTCCAGTATAATTAGGGTATCTTAGAAGCTTTTGGTTAGGAAAAAATTAAAATGCAAAAGCAATTCTTCCCTCAGTCAAACCACAGCTTCTTTTCAGATAAGTAAACAGTGGAGCTGAAAGAATGCTAATCAATTTAGGACACGAAGAACAAAGACTTTCCCTCTCTTCTCCAAATCTACCCTCCCACTTAATTAAAAAATAGTGTCCCTTGGAAGATAATGAGGAAAAAGAGGGAGTGCAGAGCAGAACTAGTAAGAGTTAGAGAAGAAACCTGTGCTGAAACAGAAGGTGTAATTTTGACGTCTCCTGATTCCTTCTGGGAGTAAAGAATCACTCCCATACCACCTGTGATCCATTTTTCCTGGATTAATAGAATCGGTCGGTGTAGTTCGGCCCTCTCCAGTCACTCTGACACAGGGTGGGTTATGCCTGAAGCCCATTGTGGGCACTGCTCAGTGAGCACGGATGACATAGCCAGCAGATACAAGGGTTTGCAATGCTGCCGACTACAACTCATGGGTGTGGGTTTGCAAGTGCTCCCCTTTGGGATCTTTGGGATGAAAGGTGGCAGAGAGGCTAGTGATAAAGCCTGGAAAATCTTCTTGCACTCCCCAGTACCTGCTCTGTTGGAGAGGACAAGAGCATCCCTGCCCGTGGCTCCGGGGAGGAGCAGGTAGGGTGGGACAGGGGGACAGGGAGGACCACACCACTGACGGGTGCAGAGAGGTGAGGAGGTGCAGAGGGAAAGGAGGGTTTCACCACGGAGCCATGCCACGTTGCTGTTCAGAGATAAAAGAGGTATCAGCAGTGAAAGAGGACTGCGGGAACCCAAATGTTGCCTGCAGACCTAGCTGCCTGCCTTCAAGACTGCCTGTAAGGCAGGTCACCTTACTGGGATGTGAGAGGAGAGAAATCTGCAAAAACCAGCTGTTTCCCACAAGCCCTTTGAATTGCGATATTGAAGAAGCTATCAAACTCTTAAAAATACAACAGTGAATTCAAACAGAAACTAGAGGCTTGGCAGGAGGGGAAAAGATGGATGTGAACAGCAATCAAAAGAGAGAAAGCTGTGGGAGCTCTTCAAGACTGGGCAATTTTAATAGCCCTGAGAGCTATAAATCCTTACGATTCACCCTACCAACAAGAAGCTAAACCCACCCAACCGCAGCAAAAAGGGAATGCTTTTCTGTTCCTTCCCCTTCCTCTCATTCGTCCTGGCTGCTGAAGAGAGAGGAAGGACAACGAATATTTTATCTCCTAATGAATAACTGGTGCATGCTCCTTAGGCTGTATTTCATACATCTCACAAGCAGTACCCACTGCATGAAAACAGCCTGGCCTTGAAAAGCAGAAATGCAGCTAACCACTACAGAGCAGCTACTTACAAAAAAAAGCAGCAATGGCAGCTGCTGGGGCGCTTTTGGTGATTTTGAAGGTGATGCTTTATCACTTCACCTTGGTTCTCCTTGGGAAACTCTCTTCTCTGCCTGCAAAGGTTTCTCAGTTCTTTATTAAAGGTAAATTTTCATCCAGCAAAAACTGGTCTCTTGCTCTCCGGGAAAAGCTGGAGAAAACGGAATTTTCAAACCCCTCATTATGCATCCCCCCTCAGCACAGTCTCACAAAAAACATGATTCAGCATCCCTGGGGCAAACAGACACATTAACACACTTTGTACACTCTGGGCTATTTCCCAGCTAGCATTCCTCCCACGGTAGACACAAAACACTTTCCTGTGAAGGAAAGAAAATCCTTCAAAGAATTACATAAGATTGGACCATGTCCAAAATACACATGTTCAGATGAAGATAATAATTCCTTCTGAAATATGCAGCTCTACAAATTGTTCTCAGTACGTAGAACAGCATGAACTTTTCACCAGGAAATTTAGGTAAAATCAAGATGCTCCATGTCCCATTTTACTGTCTAGGTACTACCAGGAAAAGCTTCCCTTACCAAAAAATCAGATTAATCCAACATAGATTCGTGAAAGGGTTAATTTGCCCCGAACACCTAGGGGCAAAATTGGTATATTACTGGCTACAACAGCTTCTGAGAATCTCTTAATTTTTTTTTTTTGTGCCAGCCAGTAAAAAACTTCACATATTTCAAAGCATACTTCAATGGAGAACCTCAGATCTCCATAGTACATATCACTCCCTTAATCATTGTTCTTTGAAAGAAGGTAATTTGTGTTTAGAAAAAGAAGTAAAATACCCACTTACAATCCATTTTCAGCTTTGTTCATGCATAGACACTTAGGCTATGTATATACCTAATACAACAACAAGCAGTTAAGCCAGAGATTACTAAACACAATCTACCTCTTTCCTAATGCAACACCAGCTATCGCTATTTCTTTCTTTTATTGCACTGAATCCTTTTCAGCTCAGCAGCGTGAAAAGCAAAGACTAATGAAGAAAGAGTCACCTTTCAGAAATGCTGTGTCTTTGCATCAGGTCTTTTAAATGTCTTCTCCACTGGGGGATGAGATGGCTCAGCAGGGGCTGCTAGGATGGAAAAATATCAATACATTCCTCATCTTGTTCAAGATGCCAGTATGATCTTTGCAGTCTGTACTGATGCAGTGTTAAGACAAGCCACTTAATGAAGCTGTGAAATGATTAAATACCACTGCTCTTAATGAGAAAAAAGACATTTTCAGGATAGGCAATTTTGCAGTCACCCCCTACAGACACTACAGATGACGAAGTAAGTATTGGAAATAAGGAAGTAATAGCACACTACTTTGCTTCAGGTATTTTGTTTCACATCCATTCCTGTACAAGGATATTGTTGATCTGGTAATCTTCCGAAAGAAAATCTGCATTATCTCATTTGCAAACAAGGCAAGACGAGAACAGCTTCTCTGAAGCAAGCAAGTTTGTGTTTGGTCAAGAAAACCCAACAGTGCTCCTGTGTCACGTAAAGCAAACCTGGTGCCCAAGGGAGGTGGTGCTTGCTGAGGCCTGAAAAAGCACAGAGCCATCCCGTTCATTAAATGTATTCATATGTCACATGCCGTATTTAGCAGGTATTTTCACTACCTGAGAACCATCGTGCAGTCTCCTGTCCTCTGTTCACACTTGAGAGGGAGAAAGTGTGGATGTTCTGTTCTCCTTTCTTCAAAATGCCTGAGGTGTGAAATGACTGACTACAAAACGCTGTGCAACAGCAGTCTTCACAAAAGTGGTGTGAAGCGACCTACACTGCAGGCAAGAAATTGGTGTGGTCCTGGGATCCCTGGTAGACTTGGGCACCATGAGTCAGGAAGTCAGGATGTGGCTCTCACGTATGTTGCTTATTGTTTGCAGATATCAAAGCATTTTTCAGCTATCTGTCAACTATCACATTCCCAGTCCTAGAGAGGCAAATGTTGAGGCATGGTTGAAGGGAAGGGCATTTCTCAGTTCGAGTTTTGTTCTGAAGTTCTTTCTCTCTTGTATCTGCTGCAACAATGATTTTTTGTCTTTCATGTGATATTTCAAGCCTGTCTCTTCTGCTAGAAAAATGAACAGTGATGAGAGAGAGCGAGTCCACTTTCGTGTGTGGGGAATTTCAGATGACTCTTATACGCTGGACATTAGTCTGATGTGTAGGGGTTTGACAGCTTTTTCTGTTCATGCTCTGTGAGTTTTAAATCAAAGCATTTAACAAACCAGTGATAACACAGCAGTGTCTCTCTGTTACACCTATGTTTTGCATTGCCTTAGGTGATATCATTTTGACTATACCAATCCCTGATAATTGAAGTTCTCTGCATGAAAACTATGTACTACCAATATTAAGAAAAAACCCCAGCTAATTAAGGAAAAACAACTTCTCAAAACCCTGGTGTGATGCAGACTTCTATTACTGGAATCTGTTTTCAATCCATCCTTCCAGAAAATTTACACCATTTTCAGAGATTGCTGTCCAGACCAAGCTGGACTTTTTACCTGACACTTAATGCTACATGACCATGAAAAACTCTCCTTGATAGCCTCAACTGGAAAACAGGATGATTTTTCTGTGACACAGCTTCAGTATGACTGATGCTCCACACTTGTCAAGCTGATGTTAAGTAGCAAAGAGCAGAGAATTACATGGCTTTTTTTTTGTTTGTCGGGTGGTTGCTCCTGAAATTACTTGTGTAAAAGACTATACAAGGGAGTGTTGGCCACTGCTGCCTGCCTGGAAGACTACTTAATGTTAACCATAGCCTTAAAACTGGGCTTTCAGTGATCATATATGTGATGTAACAAGTTACATCTGGCTTGGTGAGTACTTACAGCCTTTGGCAGGTGGTGAAATATTTTAGGTCATGCTTAGGTGAAAATGCAGTTATTGGGCATGAAGAAAACAGAGCTGAGGATCACCATGTTCTTGGCACAGTGACACCCCACAGTTGTCCCACGCTGGGCCACACTCCTGGGCACCGCAGGTCTCCCCAAAAAGATGTCGCAATGGGACAAGGGCTCAAAGGTGTGAGGCATTCCCCTTGCATGTTTTTGGGACGTAAACACGGTACGTGTGCAAAGCCTGTGGCAGCTCCATTGTTTTCTCCTGCGACCACCTTTCCTATATCAGAATGCTGTTATGATGGCTATTTATTTATTTATTTATTTATTTTTTGTCTCAGCTGAAAATCCTATGGCATGAAAACTGGAATGGCAGTGTAACAGGTATGAACTACCTCCCTCCGGGTCAGGAGTGATATCTTAAGCTCCTGGGAATAACTTGTGAACAGTGGGACTGACTGTCCCCGCAGGACCAGATCAATGGATGACCCCATGCGACCTGTCTGGAATGGCATTTGAAGGCTGAACTGGGTTCTCTGGTTTCCCAACCTGGATGCTGCTAGCAAGATGAGGCTTACAAGCCCAGCTCTGTTGGTGACATGCTGCTGCTCGGCAGCAGCTGCTGCCTCAAATACGCTTCTAAATTTAGCAGCTTTCTGGCTTTCTGACCATATTCCAGATGTCCCGAGTCACAAATGTCAAGGATCACCAGACAAGGCAGAAAACCCTTAGGTTTTTGCTGTGACATACTAGTCTTTGATTTCCCCCCACTATTCTTTTGGAACTAAGAGCTTTAGCTTCAACTGAAAGTCTTAACAAACCTTACCTGGGTTGTTGTGACTGTCCCTTTATCTGATGGACCTAAAGAAAAATATCTCACTGCAGACCAGGCTGCCAGCCCATTTCCTGATTGCAATATGGGTTCTTGTGAGGATCACTTGTATAAAATTCACTGTCCTGATTAATAAGTACCCTTAAATTTACAGAGTGGAAAGGAGGCTAAAGAGGGACTCATACAAGGAAACTGTATTTGCAATTTTTAAAATACGTAAAAATACAAATATGCACAAAAATAAAACTGAATAGAAAACTTTCAATATAAGATTTAAGGCTCCAAGACTTAATTGAAAGTTGTTTTTTCTGGTCACTTCTTTAACTAGAGTGTTACACATTCCCCCACACATACACACTCAAATCTTACCTATCACGAATGACACGTTTACTAGGAATATCTATTTTATTCACATTTTGTGCAGTTAAGTTTCTGTAGGCAACCTCATTTTTCCCAAATGGGCTTCCTACAAATGAAACATCCTTTAAGTAACACAGCAATAACTGCAACATTTAGGGCATTTCCCTGGTCTACTATTAAAGATGACAGGGTCTGTTCTTCTCTCTCTGGTATCTGTTTGTAGAGAACATGCATTTCTTCTGGTGTTAAGGACCTATGCTATGGTTTGATTCCGTCAGTTGTCTACAGACTTGATTTATCTATTTGTCAGGCCATTCAAGCTTTGAAAACCTATGCTTTAGCCCATGCTTTTGGTCCCCACTTTTTTTTCTAGTGACTGTTTGCCTCACTGGCTTGCATTATAAAGTCTTTGCAGGAAAGAATATATATCACTGTGCACGGCATCTGGTGAGGTGATGGACCCCACCTGGGGATCCAGTGGAGATACAGGATTCCTGGATCACCACATAGAGAGAGTGACAGCAGGAGAAAAAGAAGCCACAAAAATCAATGTTTCATCTGTTTGCATGGAAAACCATGAAATGCATCTGCCATTTTCAGTAACCCTGTCCAAAAGTACTGTGGATTTAGTAGGCTGCAGATTTTTCTTCTTCACACAAATGACTAAAAGAAGCTCTTTCAGACATAAATAAAACAAGCACAGTGGTTAATGGGCAAGGACAAGAAAAACACCAGCACATTAAAGAGTTGAATGAATCATTTGGGAGCTGGATTTTGATAGCTGAATTAAAAAATAAAACACCCCCAGGAATTATCAACAAAAGCTACCCATTTAATTATGCAGCTGTGTCACCTCATAGGCCTGAGGCACTTCAAACCATGTCTTCAGCACCACCAGAAGTATGATGTCAACACAGATGGATGTGCCTTACCCACCTAGAGCTTGCACTGTTCGAGCACTGGTATGGGTGATGCTGCAGAAACTCAGACACCAGCTCACGCTAGGTGGCTGAGTGTCTTGGTAAACCATGCTGCAGCTTCTGCTTGTCCTGCACCAGCTACCTACAGACAAGTGGAAACTACCATAGACACTGGGGCTGAAGCCAGCCCTCTGGTTTTGATGTAATCCTGATGCAGTGTAAAAGTTTACACCAGTTTCAGTGCTATGCCAGTTAAGATACCTGAGCCATCTTAGACACCACCAGCAGCCGAGGGAATGCACAGTCAACCACCTGGGTACTCACAGAGCTGCTCCATCTTGCTACAGCTGCAGTGCAATCAGCACAGAGGTTCAGAGCCAAGTGACGGATTTTGTACGTTGTCATCACCAGAGCCTATATCTAGTAGATGCTGATGAACGTTTTAAACTTGCCTGTCTCTGTGTTTTCCATATTAGAGAGTTAAAGCATAAGTTTTACACCATGACTTGCACACACCACCCAAATACTGTGTTGCTTTTCTGCTTTCAAATCATGCTGCTCTGAAACGTAAGAATGGTGTGACAACCAAGAGCCAGATTAGCAGTGATAGCAAGAAGCACAAGTCCAGTCACGGTGTGAATCACTCAGTTCAGTGAAAGACAGTTCTTTCCATGCTTTCTCTAGAAGCATGAGCCATTTGTGTTAATAAGCATCTGTTATCTATAAGCATCTATCTACTGCAGTTTGTCTTGCCACTGCAAAATAAAAGAAGAACGTGAAGAATTCTGAAGAAAGAAAACTCACTCAGGCCATTGAAGTGGCACAAGTGAGAAGCAATTCCTGTACCAAAGAGCTCACGTTATGCTGAAAGTGTGTGAAAGACAATTACACAAATGAATACTGGAATAGGAGATGGGGAAGAACTGTTGAAGTACCATGCTCCAAGTCATGCAAGAAATCAGTGGCAGAGGTCAGAGTTTAATCCAGGGGTAATCCTGGGCTTCATCCTGCCATGGCTGTTTTCTCCCTTTGAGGCAATTCACAGGGACACTCTGCACCACTTACATCATCTAGAGGGATGCAGGATGTGAAGACCTGGTCCCTGCATCTCTCTCCAGTTACTAACTTCAGACTATCCTGACGTGTCTTTGTTGCTTAGTGGGTAGATTATTTTTAAACTCTTTTTATTTCAGTATATTTTCTGGTAAAGAGGTGGTTATACAGAGCTACAATAATCTCTGCCTGTAGAGTTCATTCCATTTAAGTGTCTGTAGTTTTTGCTGGTAAAAAATGAATCCACAAAGGGAAGCTTTGCTTGTGTAGTTGAGTTAGTAAAAAAGTTATAGTACAGAGTAGGCATAATTTAACAATCTTTCACATGAAGGACTAATTGCATTTTCCTGGGCCTAGGACAGCATGAGCATGGCATTGTTCTGCCAGGTCTTCTACAGCAGTTACAATCTACATGTTTCACAGCTTTTTGAAATTTCTATCTCACTAGTGATCCAGTTATTCCGAAGCAGTCAGGATTCCTTATTGCACATCCAGTCTTTCTTTGTCTTCTGTGGCCCACCAGCTGGGATTTGCATTATTTTTTGCCTTAGAATTTACGTACTGCAGCAGTTTAAAAACCCTCCAGGGAAGGTGACGTACTTTTCAGACTGCGGGTTTTTTAAAAAAGAGGCTAAGACTTGCAATGCCCACTGGGTGGCTCCAGACACTGCACCTTGCTCCTCCTCTAACTGTACCTCTTCGTACTTGGAGCTAGCCCAGATCTGCAGAAATACGTGCAAGCGCTGACTACGAGCAAGAATGACAGGGGTAACAAACACGTGATGCACCACATACATAATTAATGGTTATTAATGACTATTTGCACCACGGTAGCGCCCAGCGGCCCAGTGGAGGGTGCCTGTGCAGGAAGTAACATGAAGGCTTAAATTCCACCCGTTGTACTAAAGGCACTTAACCGAGGCGCCTGTACTCGAGTGAGAAAGATGGGCTTACACAGGCCATGGAGGTGATGTTCTTTCCTCGCCGACTGCATGGGGGGGCCAAAGGAGATAATGCTCTAATTGTAGGTGACTTATTTAAACTCCCACGGTTATACAGCATGAACCTGAGCCTTTGGGAAAAAAGGGAGCTACCAAGGACCAGAACTGCAGGGGTGTCTACCCTGGCTCTGCAAGCACGTGTGTGTGAGTGCGTGTGTATGCTGCATGTTCTGGCCTTGCCAGACACGGACACAGCACTTAAAGACACGTTTGGCAGGCAAGAGGAAAGTCCTCTGATATAAGGTGAAGACAGAGTAAATAATCACTGTAAAGCTCCAACACAATAAAATCAACCCAGCCTGTTGCCCAACTCCTTGCTTTCTCTTTGTAAATATTCTCCGTGCTTGTCATCTCTTTCAAAATTGTGCACATGTATGTCACCTCCACACAAACACGTCTTTCTGTGGCAGAATTTCCTTAATTTTGGTTTTTCCATCCACCAAGTGCTATTTGGACTGTGTGGAAGGAGTTGTTTCATCACCAGGACTGCCCTGTGGTAGGGCCAGCGTACAAGGAAAGCCAACCAACCAGCCAACTCCAGCAAAGATAAGCGTAACAAGGAAAGGAATAGAGACTAGTCCTTTTTGTTTTGCTCTAGGCAACAGTCCCATTTGGCCCTTGATTAAGATTTAATTCTGATGTTATGAAGTCAACAATTCCTACTCTTTATGCTATACCACAATTTACTGCTTTAGGAAACCCCTGTCAGTTCTACTAGGCTTAAAAGAAGTGTAAAGATCTTAGATGGCTTTGCACACAGAGGGACTGTGGTGATGCAACACATATGATAAATACATGAGTTATGAAGAGATTTCCCCATCTTGCAAACAGCATCACATGGAGAGTCGTGTGAATTTTTTAGCTTTGAAATGTTAAAGCCAAGGAGGCTCTGAAGTTTTGCACTCGATAATCTGTCACTGGGTCTCATGTAGTATGGCAACAGAAACCCAGCCTTGTGCAGAATGTCCACATTATTGAAAGGCTGCAATGATTGAAATGGAACTTTTCTTGCTGAACCTGGCCCAGAAGTGCTAACTGCCCCTTTCACAAGGGGCTGTAGCATGTCATCTACGTATTGAAGCTTTTAATCCATTTAGGAACTGATGTTACTTTACAATGTGTTAGCTTGCCTAAAAAAGGTGTCCTTGAAAACGTGCTTCTGTCCAGAGCTGAATTTAAGCCTATGTGCCTCTTCCTCCTTGGGGAACATGTCTCAATCTATAGCATACTGACATGGATAAAGTGTCAGAAGCACTTGAGGTGGAAATTCCTTGATATGCAGAGATGGGACTTTGGAATTTCTTCTATATCTTGCTTCCAAATTAGTCACATGGGTGTCTTTATCAAGGTTGATATCTGGCGCACATATTTGAGGACAGCAGACATAGCTAGAGTGGAGGGGGTCTATGCTGAAATTGAGCAGTCAACCCTTTTGCCCACTTTATAAGACGCATAGGCATCATTAAATAATTACAAGCTAGCAGTGCCTAGGAGTTGTGGAAGATCCTGAGATTGCTACTTCTAAACCCAGAACACCAACATTTAGGCAACTGTTAAATGGGTCATGCTTCAGAACTGAGGTAGTAAGCTGTGTTATTATTCTTAAAAGTGGGGTTTTTTTTGTTTTTTAAATGCTACATCTGAATATATTATACCACATGTAAAAACCTTAAACCCATTGCCACCCAGCAACTCTTAACTCATTGCTTTTCTGAGATCATCCTGCAAGTCCTGAGGGATTCTCTAATCACGTTGCAGAGAGGATTCCTTTGGAAAACTGAGATTTCCTGTTGTTGAGGCTTTTTGCCTGGTTTTGTTTTGGTCTCTGTTTTCCTAAGAAATGTATCACATATGAAATGCACCCCAGCAAAAGCTTTATGGGAGGTGAAGGATGTGCTGGTTTGGAAACCACAGTCCTTAGGAGTTGCTGAAATTGGAATCTGTGGAGCTTCAGCAGATGAGATCTGATATTGATCAATCTTAGCAGAGAACCAGACATCAGATGATCCTTCTTTTGAAGGAGCGCACTCACATCTGTCTTACGTGCTCTCTCTCCCTCTGTCATGCAGACTATTAGTAACAGTCCCAAGAGAGACTGAATTATATCCAGAGTTCCCAGTCTGAGACGTGCTAAGTATTTATCCTGGGAAGAAGAAGAAGTAGGAAACAAACCTTGGCATTAGAAAGAAATGAAAGAATGGACACTGGGAGGAGAGAAAATGCTAAAGGTGCAGCAGCTCAGCTGAAACACAAGCCTGTATTTGCTGGACTCTGCAACGAGATGAGTCTTTTAGTGTAGACCCCATCTAAGATCAGAGATCTGTGAAGCCCTCATAGCCTATTAATATCAAATATTAATATCAAATCAGCTTATTGAGCATTTTCTTCTCAGGGCTTAGTCCACTCTCTCTGACAGTACTCAAATCTAAGCATTTACCTGGAAAGCTTCAATTATACTAGTGGAAGAAAAAAAACAATTCTGCCATCTTTGGAGAAGTTTTACTCTATTTTGGATCTGCTTCTACCTAGATTAGAACTTCTGTCTAGTACGCAGTAAACTGACATAGGTTGAGCGCAGTAAAACAACAGAGAGACTCACACAACCAAGGAACCTTTTGCTCGAGAGACATAGTGTCATCTCTCTTCCTCTATCACTGCTCATCTCTCTTGTGTAAGCTTACATTCAGCATCTCTTTTGGTCCATCAGATTAAGTGCTTTTCTTTGGTGGAAGCTGTGCTTGTCCTGCAGTCCCTCTCACAGGCATCTTTCAGCTCAACACTTCTTTAAAATACTTTCCAAGGTTTTGTAAATGTAGAACAGCAGCACTCTGAGATGGGAGCTGCTGGGAGGGAGTGAGTTTTTGCATGTATTTACCACCTGACCACCTCAGCAAGACAACAGCAACCAGCAAAGATATGTGCTCGTCCCAGGAAAGAGCTCATGACCTATGGTTGAAAGCATAGACCTGCCCTTGCCGCCATTAACATTGGGTGTCTCACTCCGTGCTGGACCACCATGGAAAAGCCTTCTCCTAGAGGTGACACAGCTGCAGTTCACCACCAGCATGCATGAGCATGAAACACTCCACAATCCCAAAGGGCTTTTGCAAATTTTAGGAGATGGATGTGCTGACAGCTGAGTAGCCCTGAGTAAAGAACAGGGGATACAAGTACACCTTGGCTGTTGTCCTGCCTTGCTTCACCACCAAGAGCTGCCAGAGGGCCAAAGTGCCACAAGCATCTCTTGTGTGTGCTTTTTGGGAATCCTTTTAGCACACACTGCTCTAAGCTGTCTACTGGTCCCCATGCCCAAAGAGGCTGCTCTGCTAGAGCAATAATCTGTCTTTCTGTGGAGTTGATGTGCACCTCCTCATCCAACGTGAACAGATGCTCTGTTGATTTCTGAGGGGATATTCCACTTTACTGAGGATTTAGCACAGTGGGTTTCTTTTCCCCACGAGCACAACATGTCCAGTCCTTGTACCTCATGACAGTGTCTGACATCAAGTAGGCAGATACGTTGTCACAGCGTATTTCATGTTGGCATGCTACATGAAAGCTTCAGAGCAATGAAAACTCTTCACCTTTTGTAGTAAACGCAGGCCGCCAGCACGTACTATAATGTAATCGAGTAAACCAAAATAATTTTGTGAGCCTTTCAAATGCTGTGGAGGAACAGCAGGCTGTGGGTGGGCTGCTCTGCACTACGAATGCTGCCTGTTAATACCCTGATGTCGTATGCCAACTTTCCATTCACTTCTGCAAAATAACAGACTGTCATGCGGTAAAAATAACCATGGGAGGCATGCAACACATTCCAGTGCTTGTTTCAGCTACAACACACTATCAGAATGTGTCTGTGGAAGTTCACTGGGCATCTGTACCAATGCTATCCCAAACAATATGTTTCAGGTCTGTGGTTTGGAGAACAAGTTTAAGGGAAGGGAAACATTTTTATTTCATTTTTTTACTCCTTTGGTATCAGTTACCCCAAATTTAAGCTAGCTGCAGGAAACAGGAGAGCACTTCTCACTGTATAAGGTGAAAGAAACTCAGAACTGGCTGCTTTCCTCTAATACTGACCTGTGATCTTTAGGAGAACACAAAAAACTAAACCAGCTTTAAAGCTTCTCTATGTCAAAGGACAGTTTGTGCTGAGAGATATCTTAAACCCACGTCTGGCTTCACTCTGCCATTGATACAATGGCACCACCAATCTTGCAGCCAGGTTTCAAACATTTAATAATGCAGCAATACCTTTCCATCCTTCACACTACTGACAGATTGCAATCCCACTTAAGAACTCAATGAATGTTGAATAAGGGGTCCAGTCTCCTTGTGAAGTCCACCAGACCAACCACTTTAAAGAAATGCAAGACGCAATGCCAGGATTTTTAAATGAGGTAGCATAAGTCGTATTCTGAAAACTCCAGTTAGGCAAGCAGCAATGCTGGGAGTCCAGGACCAAACTTGCTTCAGCTCTGCTTATTCTTTTATTTCCAGTTTGCATTCTTTGATATGCAGGCTGTTTCTAATGTTCACACATTTCAGAATCTCTAAACATATTAAACTAATCCCAACTATCAAATGATCATTCTGCCTGTAATCCACTCTTACACTATTCCTATGCCTGCACTTGTCTTAATCTTGCACTGCCTGCTTTTTTAACTTGTATGTTCATCTTGTACTTCTGTATCCTCCTGTTGGTAATTATCAGCATAATGATATTTAATTATTTGTATTGCATTCTTTGTTCTGCTTCATTTCTTTTTTTTTGTGATGCAGATATTTTTTCAGTTTCTTGGCATGGATTGTGCAGAAATGCTGACTAATGTAGGCATCCTTCTTCCACATGCTTTTGCAGATGAGGGAGCTCATTAAATCATTACACTTACTCACGACTAAGTTTACTCATATGCGCATATCCTTGCAAGGTACAAGCTTGTGATTTCTTATATCATGATAACATGGAAGTCTAATAAATATACAGCAGTCTGCGCATTCATGCATTTTTTTCTTCCCCATTTGAATTACACACCTCCCACACAAAGGAAAACTGGTTATCCTAGCTTAAGAATAAACACTACGAGCGTGTGTACATCTTGCAAAATGTCTGATTTTAGTGGGAAAGTAATTTAAAACTGAATTAGAAAAAGCAATACTCAACTGAAGCATTTGTGCTACGTGCAAGGCCTTCAAGACCATCTACAAACCCGTAGCTATCCCTACTGTTTTCCTACAGTAGAGATATTTGCCTGTTCTGGACAGCACAAACCTACCTGAGCCCGCATCCTCATCTGTGAATGTTAGTCTGGTCTCAACCACTATATCCTTCAGTTTTCTGTTCTAAGTGTTGCAGATCACTCAGCTTGTCAGACCTACTGTTTACACCCAGCCTGCGAATATAGGTAGGTATTTCTCTTGTGCCATGGCTGTTGATCTGGTAACCTCAGATGTATGAGAAAGGGACCTTCCTGAGCACTTCAGTGTGAGCAGAACAAATGGTGCTCTCTGAGTTGATGATGGGATGCTCTGCTGCAAGGAGAAGCCGGGGTGGGGGGGAGTGTGTTCCCCTTGTTAAAGGAGGGTCACAGGTGCTGGTTGCCAGCAGAGGTTGGGCATTGGCCTTCATGAGTAAGCTTCACAAGTAAGCACGTGTAAAAGACTGCATATTTTCGAGCAGAGACAAGCCCAGCATGTGTGCCACAAGACTTTTTCATATACATCTTAATACTGCAGCTGCTCTGTTCTTGCACATACAATGCAGTGTGACTCTAACGAATCTGCAAGATCCATAGCAGAGCAGTCATACAGTCCCCTGGCATCAATTCCATGGCTGGTCTTGCAGTATTTTCTATCCTCCTGGTGAAGCAGCTTTGTCTGTCCTCTGCCTCCCTCATGGAGAAGGTTTGGGCTGTTTCATAGTGGTCCCATTGGATAGTGCAAAGTGAACCTCAAAGGACCGTCAGGCTCCTGCAAACATGAACATACGAACGGTCCCCCCATAATCATAGAATCATAGAATGGTTCGGGTTAGAAGGGACCTTAGAGATCATCAAGTTCCAACCCCCCTGCCATGGGCAGGGACACCTCCCACTAGACTGGATTGCTCAAAGCCCCATCCAGCCTGGCCTTGAACACTTCCAGGTAAGGGGCATCCACGACTTCTCTGGGCAACCTGTTCCAGTGCCTCACCACTCTCATAGGAAAGAATTTCTTCCTAATATCTAATCTAAATCTCCCCTCTTTCAGTCCTCCGTGGTCACTGCTAGACAACTGTCTGTTTTGCTGCTCCTGCGCTCAGAATGCACAGGGGAAATGTGGTGTGGAGGCAGCAAAAGAAGTCCTTCCAGGATGAGTTCATTCTACTTCACTCCTCCAGATAATGTGTTTGACATCTTTCTTCTTCTAATCCCTTCTACAGCCCTTTGCCTTCTCAGTCTATCTTGATAGGCTCTGGATGTGTCATGTTGTCATGGATGTAAATTGTAATTAGACTAATGATCTCAACCTCTACTGTCTTATCTCTACAGTTCAGGTATAATATTTTCTCATTCAAATTAAAATACTTTCTTACTGTCTTTGGAGTTCCCTTAGAAAGATAACAGGGAAGTTAAGCATGCTAGCCAAGCTGTCAAACAAATGTCCTTTCAACTCAAGAGCAAGCAGATGACCTGTCATTTGACAGGGAGGTGGTCACAGCAGAAGAGAGCTCTCTTACTTCCAAAACATTCAAATATTTTATTTCATTGCTGAGGTTAAGGAACTAAAAACCAAACCACAGGGGCAAAGGCTTTACACAGACTTCTATCCTACACTTTGAGCCAATTAAGCAATGCAGGTTTCATTGCCTTCAGTGGTGGTACTTACATAGCTGAAATTAAGCACACACTGATGTGTTTTGCTCAATAGGGTCAGAGCACTTAGCACCTTGCAGCATTCAGCACTAGGTGAAATACATATTACAGTAGGTATTTCTGAAGTTCAGTCCATGTATTCTTTCCATCTACTGCATTAATTTATGGAATAAAACATCAGGTAGCATATGGAATTTTTTAAAAAAAAAAGCTTTCATGCCTTATGTTACCACAGATGTAAAAGAACAATACACATTCTGAGATCAGTTTTAATTAATAGGAATCACAACATAGAGACCAGTAGTAAGAGACAACCCTTACATTCATGCTCATCTGTTACTTCCACACAGAAGCCATTTAGTGTCATCCAAGCTCAGGGTAGGTTTGCTTGGGTATATCCCCGGAGAAACATTCTCAGTGATTTTTCCAAGAAATTTCACAAGAAATCTGGCATAAGGGAAACTGAGTTCACCAGTTGCTAGACTAATGCTTCAGCCCTTGCACTGTTGGTCCTATTTGCTTTTTTCTGTCACTTATATGCCTCAGCTGACACATTTGTAAAAGCTGTGGTGCCAAATTTGACTAACTTTTGCCAATTTTCTGCCAGCTGAAAAAACTTTGAATCCACATAGCCTAAATGGCAGAAGCAGCAGCTGTGGAATTTGTTCTGTGAGGGATAAAAGCATTTTTTTTATGATCTTTAGAGACCATTTTTTGCAGCAAAACAAAGGAAAACACAAAAAAAGAGGACAAACGTCAACTCAGCCTGCAGAGTGAAATTGATAAAAGGAAATAATTGTAACGGCCAAACTTTGCTTCTGACAGCAGTAGATATTTGATCTGCTGGTGGCATCTGATGTTGCATTTTGAAAATTGTTTGCACCAGTGAACAGCGAGTGCAAAAGAGTGCCACCCCTCTTTGAACTCTTTTTCGCTGTAGGAGGTGTAAAGCAATGGAGAATCTCTTGAGTGTTGACCGAGTCACACACATGCATCTGAAGGGGGAACTCAGCCCTCTGTTTTGCTCCCTTGCGAGAGAAGTCCATTAAACACGAAGATACCATGATGCCTCTACCTTGCAAACCATGGACATTGGGGAGACAAAATCTGGGCACATTTGGCTGTACATGTGCCTGCCTCTTATATTCTCCCCTGGGCAGCTGCTATCAGCTGCTACCAGAGATGGGGACCTGGTCAAGGAAGGTCTCTGGCCTTAATGGGAGTGACTGTTCTTAGACAAAGCAAAGGGAAACTGTCCCTACCTGTGTATGTTTTCTTCCAGCTTTTTCACCTTCAGCTCATCCTCTTCTGACTGCCTCCTTCTGGCTTCTTCCTCTTCTGCGGAGCCAGCAGGAATTCCCTGTAGCAGCCATTTTTCCCGAAGAGCTTTTGACTGTAAGGTAAAAACCCCCAAATGTTAGGAACAGACTGAACAAAAAAAATCTGAAGATTGAGAAGGAGCTGCCTCTTCTTTTGAACATTAGCTTTTCCTCACTGAATTTCTGATTACTGCTTTAGCCAGTTGATACCAGGCAATCCATCAGCTGTTTATCCAGATGTCAGGTCTTCCAGATTTAGGTGTGCCAGTTTTACAACGTACACTTATTTACCATCAATGACTTAATATGAAGTGCTTTTTAGTTCCTAATAAAAGCAAGAGTTTAAACCATGCAAATTAACCAGTCCTGCAAGAATTGAAATCTTTGAACAAGAGTGTGTATCTCTCATGAATCATAAGGCATGTCCTGGAAGGCCTAAAGTCATAAACTTCTTAAAGCTTCAAAACCAAAAGAGCAGCGTGCTCTAAATGTAAATGTGTTTCATGAAGGATCAAATCAGCCTGGTACTAAATTAGTAAAAGGTGTTATTTTTGACTTATACCACGGATGTGTCTCCATACATTTACAGGCATACAGACACAAACATGCACACAAGCACACACATCACCTTTTAGCCAGACACAAATCCAAACAAATGAACAAAAGTCTTGCAGAAACCACGGCTATCTCAGGGCACAGAATTCCATTGCAGAGAGCGGAATATCCTACAGCCAGTAGAATTAGTCCTGGGAGTTTTGCTTTGCTTTCTACACCAAAAACATGGCTACAACCTTGGCAGGACACTGCCTAATCCAGCTGCAGTTCACTCAAGTGAGTTCACCAGTAGAGCTGGACTGGTTGCAAGCAACCCTTTAAATAGCACATCAGCCTCTGTGTCTTGTTTGGCCCTAATCCTGCCAGAGTGATGTGGCAGATCAGTTGGCAGACGGGACAACCACCCATTGAAAGGAAGATCAGGAGCCCAAAGCCATGCAGGACTTTGCCCCTTGGCAAGAAAGAAATGGAGCTGGTGGTAAAAATGGTCAGCCAAGGGACCGACCAAACTAGCCCTTTGCATTGACCAGAAAAGGGGAGCCTTGTTTTTGAATTTGCAAAGTGATTCATAGTGCTAGTTCAAGGAACAAGCTGTTAGAGTATGCATCCTCTCTAGCAAAAAGAAGCTAATAAGGAAATCATCAGTTCAAAGAAATTGAGTTTCAGAGGCTGCCTGAATGTGCAGTATCATTCTTTTCAATGCCGTCTTCGTCGCTGGAATGGAACGTGACTTGTGCAAACTATGTACAATAGAAGAACATTCACCACCAAAAGCAGGCTTCAAACCCAGCCCAAAATAGAAAGATTTTTGACATGACAGACACGGCTTACTTGTTAGTTTTTGAGTGTATATATAGACATAGTATCTATGCACAAACTATTCTTGTCATTCCATGGCCTATTTGATATCAGGCAATTAGATTTTAACAAGGCAGCAGACAGAAAGCAATACAAAACACACAACTCAATTAGACTTTATAAATGACTCCAGCTTTCACCGACTTTAACTGTGCTGTGCACTAGAGGACTTCTATGTAGGTTTTAAGTAATTTCTATATGAATTAGGACTCCTGCATGACAGAAAAGGTCTTGTGCTCGTGTAACATACAGTTGTGTTCAACGGTCGGACCCACTGATGCTGGAGACACTTACTACCTGTCTGAAATCAGCTTTGCTCATGGCCTTCCAGGTGTTCACAGAATCAAAGAATGATAGTGTTGGAAGGGACCTCTGGAGATCACCTAGTCCAACCCCCCTGCCAGAGCAGGGTCACCCAGAGCAGATTGGACAGGAACTCATCCAGGCGGGTTTGGAATATCTCCAGAGGAGACTCCACCACCTCTCTGGGCAGCCTGTTCCAGTGCTCTGCCACCCTCAAAGTAAAGAAGTTCGTTCTCATGTTTAGGTGGAACTTCCGATGCTCAAGTTTGTGCCCATTACCTCTTGTCCTGTTGCCAGGCACCACTGAAAAGAGCCTGGCCCCATCCTCCTGACACCCACCCTTTAAGTATTTATAAGTGTTGATAAGATCCCCCCTCAGCCGTCTTTTTTCCAGACTGAAGAGACCCAAATCCTTCAGCCTTTCTACATAAGGCAGGTGCTCCAATCCCCTAATGATCTTGGTAGCTCTTTGCTGTACCCTCTCCAGCAGTTCCCTGTCCTTCTTGAACCAGGGAGCCCAGAACTGGACACAGTACTCCAGATGTGGCCTCATCAGGGCAGAGTAGAGGGGCAGGATGACCTCCCTCGACCTGCTTGCCACACTCTTCTTGATGCACTCCAGGATGCCATTGGCCTNCTCTGTCTTTCAACCAGTTTTCTATCCACCCCACTGTCCATTCATCTAACCCACTCTTCCTAAGCTTCCCTATGAGGATGCTGTGGGAGACCCTGTCGAACGCCTTGCTTAAGTCCAGGTAGACAACATCCACCACCCTCCCCTCATCTATCCATCCAGTCATGCCATCATAGAAGGCTATCAGATTAGTCAGGCATGATTTCCCCTTGGTGAATCCATGTTGACTGCTTCTGATAGCTTTCTTTTCCTCCACATGCTTTGAGATGACGCCCAGAACAAACTGTTCCATCATCTTTCCAGGGATGGAGGTGAGGCTGACCGGCCTGTAGTTCCCCGGGTCCTCCTTCTTGCCCTTTTTGAAGACTGGAGTGACATTGGCTTTCCTCCAGTCCTCAGGCACCTCACCTGTTCTCCAGGACCTTTCAAAGATTATGGAGAGCGGCCCAGCAATGACTTCCGCCAGCTCCCTCAGCATTCTCAGGTACATCCCATCGGGACCCATGGACTTGTGGATATGTAATTGACCTAATTGATCTCTCACTTGATCCTTGTCAACCAAGGGGAAGTCTTCCTCTTCCCCTGTTACTTTCTCCAAAGTCTGGGACTCCTGAGGGCTGGGCCGACCAGTAAAGACCAAAGCAAAGAAGGCATTCAGTAACTCCGCCTTCTCCACATCCTCTGTCACCATGGCTCCTGTCTCATTCAACAGCAGGCCCACAATTTCTCTAGCTTTCCTTTTGCCTCCAATATACTTGAAGAAGCCCTTCCTGTTGAGATTGACATCCCTTGCCAGGTTTAATTCCAAGGAGGCCTTGGCTTTCCTTGTTTCATCCCTGCACGCTCTGGCGGCATTCTTGTAATCTTCCCAAGTGGTCAGTCCCTTCTTCCACTTACTGTAAACTTCCTTCTTCCACATGAGCTTTTTCAGAAGCTCCCTGCTCAGCCATGCAGGTCTCCTGCGTCTCTTGCCCGATTTCTTGCTCTTAGGGATGCACTGATCCTGAGCTTGGAGAAAGTGGTGTTTGCTAGTTCACAAAACATTAGGGATGGCTATCTCCAGCCACAGTTTCTGCAGCTTGCTGCTCCTTTTGCTGCCACTACCATCTACTAAATGCTTCCTGCCACATTTCGTGGGCTGGTAGTGAGATTCCTCTGTGGGACTGCTTTCCTGTTCAACCCGGCTGACTACTGCCCAGAAGTTTCATCAGCTCTTTCAGGCCCAATGTGCTATTGAAATGTCCCCTCAGCAGACTCACAAGTCATCACATATACCAAGAAACAAAGTGAGACAGTCAAAGACGGATTTACAGGTCCTGAGGCGCTAAGCATTTAACAGCCTGTGCTTTGGCATTTTAGAGGTCTCAGTAGTACAACTCAGTGGGCACCTGCTGGGCTTGGTCCAGTGCAAAGTAGTGTGAAGGCTGATTGCTCTTTAGAAAATTGCTGTCTTTTCTTTAAAAAGAAATGTGGCCAGTTGCATGTGGCACTGTGATGTTCCATGTGTCATACTCAGGTGTGGCCTCAAATCTGAAATCCTGAGTAATACCCAGTTGGAAAAAAAACCACCCAAGTTTCTAAACATTGAACACTAAAGATGAAGGCAGCCTTCCCTATTTTAAACCTGTTTTAGATGTATCTCCAGCAGTCCTAATAAAGCCTTTGGCAAAGTGCTGCTTGGACGGCACCGAAGACGCTCTGTTAACAGTCACTCCTCATTTGCTACAGGAGGACAGATAAAATCCAGGCTTTTTTCAGTGTGCTTTTAGGGAACCTTCATGCTGATCCTCAGACAGGGAGAAGCCAATCCCTTCAGTACAACTGCTGTACACCAAAAATAAGATATATTGTGCAGTTTTCATTTTGGTCTTTGTTTATGTGAAACATTTAAGCTACGAAATCACATGATTGTTTTCTCCCAGAAGCCTCCTTTTTTGACCTATTAATAGCATGAATTTGAAACTGGAAAGCATCAATGGGATTTTTTAAAAGGCATATTTAGAGACAAGAATGCTATGATCTACTGAAAATCCTCCCTCTTGGGTGAAATGTCAGCATATTTTATCTAAAACAGGAAAGCTGGTAGCTTTGATGTTTCTGGCTCTCCTTTTTAAGATGAAAATTAAGGCATTCGTTAAATACTACGCTGAGGAATACAGACAAGAAGACTCTTAGAAATGGAAACATTTATAAGAAGCATTTCACAAAATTCAGGGGTTCCATTTGCCAAGCTGTTGAGGTTACATATATTTATACACCCACTGCAAATACAATGAGCAAACAGACAGGCAGACGTCAGGGTACTGCACGCGACTGTCTGGCTGCCCAGGAAACATTTTCTCCCCTGCCAGATGATTGACACAGCGCTGAGGCAGTGGGTAGGGGTGGGAGAATCTCTCACCTGCTTAGAGCAAACCTGTCCCATGGTATTTTCATCAGAAACCTGGCGGGGAAGGCTTTGTCACACATGGTGAGACCAAGGGTGGGTAGGGGGCAATAGGGAGGTGGTGGTAGGGCTGTGCTGGGTGCTCGGGCACAGCTCCTGGGTACCAGACACTCCAGTGAGACAGTCAGCATTGAGGCAGTCCAGCCAGATGCAAACCAGAGACAGATGTGGCTTGGAAATAAAAGACAGTTTGCTGCCATCTGTCCTCCACAGCTACGAAATCTGGGTTATGCTTCTTGAAAAAATCTTGCAAAATCTTATCCCAGGCAGAACAGGGGGTGTTTCTCAAATCTGCTAAAAGGAGAATGCTTGCATGAGGATGGAGCCTAAAAATAGCCAGCTGTACGAGTTCCCCCTGCTTAACAATGTTGTGCTTTTGCTTTACTTAAATCTGTGATTAAAATGGCCACAAGCTAGTATTTCAGCATTGCTCCTCCTTCATTGTCTGTTATGAGCTTTAACTCCCTACTGCAACTTGGAGCTTCTTTATGCACCAAAGTTGTGCTGTATGATTAGACATTGTCAAAATGATAAAGGGCTCCAAGAGTGGCCAGATATACTATTGTAAAAATGCAGGTATTTGTACAGCTCATTCCAATACTGGAACGTGAATATGCTGTACTTTCAGAAGGCACCATTTCACTGGTACAACAACAGCTACACTATCTACAGTTTGGTATAAGTATTCCTTCATTTACTGCAAGAGTACAATTTCTTCAGGGCTAAATCCTTCAGCAGAAATTAGATCATGTCATTAAAAAGTCTCTCTGTTAGTGAAGTGGAAAGGGCATGGGGCTTGCGATGCTCTAGGTCACCACCGCTCTCAGGTGGTTTGGTTTCTCTGCACACAAGTGAGATTGCAGAGATAACTGGCCATTCCACGTTTGTTTTGTTCACGTGTAGGAAAGTAGAGTGACTTTCCTGCACCATGCAAAAAAAAAGGAAAAAAAGCAGGTCATGATTCTGTGAACAGATCACGGTGAGGATAGAAATAAGTGAACAGATGTTGGACAGGACAGAAAGAAATCATGCCAAATGTTTGAATGCAGTAGACGCAGTGATGGCCATAAATGTGGTGCACAGCTCCCTTACATGCTATTTATTCCAGCTTCATGCTTCGGGACAGTAAAGCCCAAGGGCTTTAAGTTGTTTACGTTTAGTGTTAGCAAGGAAATAATGCATAGTCCCTCAAATGCACATAGTAGAATTAATGCTACTAATGCTAAGTAAAGAAGATCTTTACTTTCAAAGCTGCATTTCGCTTTAACGTTGCATCAAAAATTTAAGTGTTGGGGGACATTTTATTATAGCAAGTAAATCTTTTTAGCACCATTTTCATATACCATTATGCCCATTACATGCCACCTCTGGACTCCTTGCTTGTGAAAGGTGATTAACTCTAGCCATCAGCCTTGCTGATTTCGGACCTACTTCCATAAACATTGCTCATAAAGAATAACACATTTCCAGTCCCACATGGAGTGTGGCAGTGTCTTAACCTGAGGCCCAGATGCACTTGCCAGATTTGCCATTTGACTCTTTATAACAATATAAAAGCCAGTTCTTGCTGTGCTGCTACCTTTTGAGGTAGTTTCTTCAAGCAGTTTGGGGTGGGTTTTTTTGCCTTTTTTTTTTTTTTTTTTTTGTATTTACAAGTGGTTAGAGGGGCAATCAGTGTTATCTCTCCTTGAGAGCAGTGCTTGCTAAAGTGGAGCATTCCTCTGGCTGCTGAGTAATTTTCAAGGAAGCTGATAATCTTGAGGAGAAACAGAGGTCAAAAGTTGACCCAAGACAACCTCCTCCACTAAAATGTGCCTGCTCTTGAGAAACACTACTGGACGTGGACTATTCAGGGTAATGATGCTCTTCTCTGCAAAATGGGCACTAATGATCCCTGGAGTAATTCCACTGAAATCAGTAGTGCTACATCAAAGGCACTTTTACTGAAATCTTTGCCAAATTGAAGATTTGACAAAATTCATTGGGTTTTGAGGTTTGAAGACCACCAGACATTAAGAATTTAGAGCTGGAATTATTTATTATTATGAAATTTTTTCCTCCCTACATGCATTCAGTATTTCTGTCCTGGAAAAAAGGTGAATGCAGGAAGCTGGTTCTTCATATTCTCAAATCTGCATATAACAACTAGCCCCTGCCCCACTAAAAGAGTGCAATAAACCTCTTCCTTCACCTGGCAGTGTGAGAGTCAGATATTAGCCCTGAACACTCCCATTAGGATGCTAGCATAACTGGCTGCATTTCAGATTTGCTTTTCGCATTTCAGAAAGCTTCCTCGGTACAAAAAGGCTGAGTTTTCCAGGCAGATCGGGAGCTCTGGGAGCAGTAATGAGACCGGCTTTCCTGTTCAGCAGCTACCTGGAGCCCCTCACCCACGTTTGTCAGCAGCAGATCAGCTCCTCCTGGGTCAATAAAACTGAATTTGCAAGGAAAACAAGTGCAAGCATGACCATCACTGAAACTCCTCTGGGATTCCTCCTTTTTCCTTTCTGCCCAGTTCCCGCGGCCACTCTGAACACTGCATCTCTTCCTTGCCATACTTTTAGGCAGCTTCCCCTGCCATCCAGCTGGCCCGAACCCAGCTAGTGCAGGTTACCCATCAGGGCTGGGTCTGAGCTGCTGGCGTGCAAGCACAATTGCCAGCATTAGCAAAGAGGTTGCTGGGATGTGTACCAAGATGATAGAAAGACTTGTTCCTTTGCCAGCAGGCCTGCCCTTGCCTTCCAAAAAACAGAGGGAAAAAATTGTTTTGCGTGGCTGTAGTGTGAGCAGGCACGTTAACGTTAGGTGCTCTTAACCATTCATGATTAAATATGGAAATGCACAGAAGGGCTGCAGACATAAGCAGTACGACAGGTAAGTCCATTTTGAAATAAGCATCTCCTCGACATGTATTCCTGAGTGATGCTGTAGTACTTCATTTTCCAGGAGGCGAACAAAACAGTCCAACTCTTTGCTCAGACTGATGCAGAGTTTTCCTATGTGGGGTTTCAGTGCGAGAGAGTCTGCTTGCAAAAAGCGGGGAGAGGTGTGGTCCTCAGAAAACAGGAGATTTTACTTTGCTCTGCCACAAGATGGATGTGGCCTTGTACTGCACGGCTGGCCCTGGAACAGAAGAAGCAGCCATTTCCAGCTTGCTGGTACCGTCCGGTTTTGCATAGCAGCAAAACTTTCCATTGCCTTTCAGTCATCTAAGACACTTGTTCTAGCCTAAGGAGCGTGCCTGCGTGATACATGGATATGACTCAAGCATTGCCCAGATTAGGGAATTAAGTCATGCTGAAAAACTTGCAGCTTGATCGTAGTCTTGACTTCAACCACAATGTCATAGCTAACATAAGTATAATTCAACAAAAAAAGTATGTTAGCTGGTAGAGTTTAGCCAGCCCAAGACCAAATAGCATGTTTATAAAGCAGATTAAACATTATCCTGTAAAGTTGCAACTTTGGTGTTGTTATTTTTTGTTCAAGAAATGAACAAAACATTTCTTAGAAATACCTTAAGGAAGTGATATCTTAAAAATTTATTTTAAGAAGCCTACATTTAGACCAAGCGTCGCAAACATTTTCCAGGAGTCAGTTAATGTGTATTCATCACACAGAACATTAAAACACATTAACCAACTTTTTTCAAGCGTGTTAAGACCTGCCCACTATAATTGACAACCTTTTGTGACCAGGCAGACCAGGCGTTGCAGACTGATGGCTTAACCTCTTCCAAAGTTTCTTCTCGGCCACACAGGTCACTATCTACCGTGTCACTTGCCTGATGATCCCCTTTTCATAAAACCCTTACTGCAGCAGACCCCAGAGCTCAGGATCTCTGGTCCTCGGGTCTTGTTTCAGAGCTGCTCAAAAGTTTCCTGGTGCCTTCAAGGTAGTCTGCTCATCAAAGGGACTAGTGTCCTACCTGTCCCCAGGGAGCCTATCTCCTCTTTCCCCATAGCTGCTGGGGTGGCAAAGGTTTGTTACAGCACCAGTGAGCCACTGTGCAGGGATGGAAGGGGTGCACATGGAGAGATGAATAAAAGAATAGTAAATAAATAAATAATCGATGGCCAGTATTATGATAAGCACCACCTGGAATCGCAGCAGCCAAAATACTTTGCAGAGATAATCTTTCCCCCTTGTTTGTTTGCTGTCGCTTGTACATTTGACAGCCCTTCATCTCCCCTGAGTATTTACTCAGTCACTGCTCTTTCTCAAGGCATGCGTTCGGCACAGCAACAGAGCAGACAGAACGCATTAAACAGTGCAATGTGACTGCAGAAATGGCTGAGGGAAGCCTGAGATAGCTGGCATGACTTGTGTTCACTTGGGAAGGGCTAGATCTCAGCTGGGTGCAAGCTGAGGGGCAAAGGAGGGAGATGCAAGAGCATGACTGTGGTGTAAACCACATGCAACTGGAGCTGTGGATGCACGGGGAAGGCACATCAGTGGCAAGCTACCTGAGGGACGGGTATGATGATAGCTGTAGCTCCTTCATGAAGGTCTCATGTTTTCTCTGTTTAAAAACTCTCAGGAACAGAAATTGCAGCTGTACAGATAGAGGGCCAATTAGGAATGCTTTGGGGGAAAAAACACCAATTGTTTTAGGTCCTCAAAGTAAGCTTCCCATCCATTAGCCAGACCACCAGTGTAAATATTTTGTGTGCATTGCTTTTAAATTGCTCAGGTCTCATATTTTATTTAACTTTGTAAACCAAGTAGACAGTTGTTTCCATACAAAGACGACAAAGAAGATATAAACGCTAGGCTCTTTCAGCTGCAAGGAAACCCACCACAGCAAGAAGCATTGTCAAGGCTCTATGTGAGAAGACACAAAGTTTGTGTCTTTCTTGTTTACACCATTAATCAGCCACAGAGCCCTGGTCTGTACAGACTAGTTTCATTGAAGGGGATCATAGGTATTGCCTGATACAAGGTAAGAGTTTCTAATATTCTTTAAAGACTTGAGATGACATAGAGACAAAAAAACCCAACAACCAATACGATGAAAAATATTCAAAAACAAGCTCTTATCTACATATATTTTCTACACATTTGGGCTACCAGAAAGTTCTGCTTGAAGTAACAGGTAACAAAGACTCTGATGTCTAAGCTTGAGAGTTCGAGTTTATTTGTCAGTTTCTCTTCTTAGAACGTCTATTTAAGATTTCAGACTTCTACATGTCAGGATGATAATATTGGCTCTGTCCAATTATTTGACGTTTACCTTGTGGTGAGATTAAGCACCATAATGAGAATAAACAAATAAACAACTGCCAGTGGCTGCTGCAGGGGCGAGGGGAGGGATGAGGGGACCAGGCTGTCCCAGCAGGCACACACTGGCAGCACGGGGACACAGCTTGCGAAAGGGGATGCTGCAGTGAGGGCACAAGTAGTCCGCAGGATGGTGGCCTGACCTAGGAGCAGGTTCCCCAGGGGGACCGTGGGACCTCCATCCTGGGCAAGAGTCCAAATGTAATGGGACGAGGATGGGCATGGGAGCAACCTGCTCCTGTTGGCGGGGGCATGAGGAGACCTCCAGGGTCCTCTCACACATAAATTACTTTATGACTCCGTGAGAACATCTCTGTTTCCCAGGGAATATTGGACCTAGAGTAAGAAATAGTTTCAAGCTAGCTGAAGTTTCTGGACTTTGTGTGATTGGACTGAAAAATTGAACAAGACCCTCTTTTACAGATGCACACATGAAAAGAGTTTGATCACACTTTTACCTCCTGGAGACAGAAATTTAGGTGTGCTTTGGCTTTCCCTATGAGTAGTCACTCCATGTTTTCAAAAGAAATAAAGCATGGTTTTGAGAGATGAAAAAAAATTAAATCAACTCTTTTTGGAATAGTTAACATTATGAGATTTCGAAAACTGGCAACCCTCTCCCCCCAAAACAAATAGGCTTTGCAAGTTATCATCATTACTACACAGCCACAGTTGTTTTTATTATTATCTTCTGAAATAATAATTTCCTCTCTACATTCAGCCTGTCCTCAGCTTCAGTTTATCACTCCTTCCCACATACATACATCAGTCAAGAAAGGCAAAAATAAAAGCTATTTTTCAGAGATTCCTTTCTTTTCTGGTCTTAAAAATTCCTATATTAATTGTTTTAAAAAGCTGGATTCAGGCCATGTGAATTAGTGTTTGAGCACGTATCAGGCCATTAGGACGGGCTTGGGTTGAAGTGAGCTGTAAACTTCCTCCAGCTACTTTGACACATTCTGGCTAAACCAAAAACTGCCTGAGTGGCAGTGACCTCCTTGAAGGACCTTGTTACTGGTGGAAATGTGAGTGCCAATTTTGGTGAGTTTCAAGAAGTCCTGCCTGTATGGGGACACTTACTTGGTCATCCCAGGATAACTCTGCCCCAGTTCGAAGTAAAACTCACACAACAATAACTTTTTCCTGAATAAAAGCATTCTAACAGAGGGATCATGCCAGAATGATTACAGTATATTCAGCTGTGTGGCAATGACATGCAAGAAGATAAGAAATACGAGTTAAAGGACTAAAACCTTCATCTGTTTGGGGTAGTCAATTTGTACAGCTGGCCTGGAGAAACTATTCTATTGTGTCTAAAAGATGTTATCTGGGAATAGGTATGTTTGTTTCCTGATTACTTGAAAAGGAAACATATAGGTATTTTTAAAATCCCTCCTTTCCAAACACTAGCTCCCGGGAAGGATATCCTAAGGTTTTGCACTCTGTAAGCAATTCAGAAAGAGCAAGTGCCCTAAATCCATAAGTTGTGGAGTCTTATTCCCTCTCCCACTCCCTTTCTTGTCTAACAAATCTGGATTTCTCTTGCAGATCATAAAACAGGTTAGCAGAGAGGCAGAGAGCCCCTCACTTCTCAGCTTAAATCCTGCTGGGAGGTGAGATTCCCAGGGTAAGGTGGGTGTCAGCCCAAAGATGCTAATGCACAGAATGGGATGAACAGGGGTCCCCTGTGCTCTGGAAATGGAAATTTCTCTCCAAATTACCTCTTAACCTCCCCATGCCCCAGAACTGCAGTTGGGAAATGGAGATGGCAGGACCTTCCAGTCTCACAGGGGTGTGGTGGGCTCCAGTACATTAAAACAGAGGGTCAGCCTGGGACTGTCATAGCAGACATCACATACCAGAAAGAGTGCTCGATTATTAATAAGAACAGGTTTTGTGGGCTGTTGCACTGACCCTGTAGAGACAGAGATTGTTCATGACATCATCAAACATTTTTTGTGTGCTTGACAGAGTCGTCATTCAGTTTAAGGGATAATTTACTTGAAAATCATAACGGGATTCAACATAAAGGCATAAAAAGATTCCTTCATTCACAAAACTTATCTCTGTTTTTCCACACTGTTGCTTATACGTATATATATATATGGATATATATATCTATATCTATTTATATCCTCTGACAGTAGTTATTTTAAGACTAGAATAAATTGAGGATAGCAATATAACTGTGGAACAATAAAATTAAAATTTATTTATAGATAAGATACTTTCAGCTAAAACCATACCCTAATAAAATCTCTATAGCATAAAAAGGCTTTCCTTTCCTTCAGAGTAAAGATTTAATTGTGTTATAGATTAAGTGTTCATGAACTACAGTCTTTACGAAGCAGATGTTAACAGAAATTGGTCCCTAATATTTATACCACTCCAGAAATAACATAACTGTGATAAATGGATTTATTGTAATAGTTAAAGTAACAGCAGAGAAGCGATTTTTCATTCAATTAGGAAGTTTTGTGCTGTTTATTTTATTACCAGCCACCACCAAACAAAGCTACAGTAAACAATTACAGAAATTCTGTTGAACTAACTACAGAGACATCCAGATATTGGAAGAAACACTTCTACCCTACAGTTTATTTGAAATAGTAAACATCTCCATTAAAACAGGCCCGCCCAACTTCTGCCTAGTTGAACAAGTTCTTAAAAGCGGCTGTTGCTTACAGATTCTCTCTCCAGTGCAACTAATCAACCAAAATCAATTATTGTCTTCCTCAAGAAATCACATCATGTTGATGGATACTGAAGACAGTGTGTTTGCATAAGGTGAATTTTGACCACTTTTCTGATTTCAAACTACGGAAGCTGGTACCAACTCCTATTTCCACACATGTGGCAAGCCCCATTTGTAACAGTATGGCCAAGGAGCTGCTGATGCATGAAGTTTAAACTCTATCTGCTGTTGAAAAACAAACCAAAACACATTGTTATATTGTTATATGAAAGAAGAAGGATGATTTTGGTATTAAAGTAGGTGGGAGGTAAGGAGAGCTGTTGTAAATTGCCTATTATCAACAGCATGTTCGGTCTCAAAAAATGGGGCTTCAAAGCACCTTTATGTTTTCCAACACCAAGGGCCTTTCCAATGCAGCATCTGATTGTAACATAGACAAATACATCTCCTGCCTTCAACGGAGTGTCCTGACAGCTCTGAAGTACCACGTGGATGCTCTGTGCCTGCCAATGTCTCTACATTCCAGTGACTCACAGAAGAGGTGATGTGGCTTTTACTGTCAGCAACGAGGGGATTCAGTTTTTAGAGCCTATGCTACTACTCCAGACTCTCTCCTACTCCAGACTTTCACACTTGGAGGGTTTCACTTGATTAACTCAACTTTGATGATGTCATGAGCACAGACCATTAATAGTTGAGCCACGTTTTTCTCCTGGTGTCCTGAGCCATAATGCCATTGGCCTCATTCTCACAAGCCTTTGCAAAACATGTTGCCAAAGCCTCATCCACATTCAGTACTGACATTTACTAACTCTAGCATTTGCTGGGCTGTTCTGCCTAAAATGACAGGGCAGCAGCTGCCATTCCCTTATTTTCAGCCAGGTGTGTAACACGGGAAATATGAATGAACTGGTAGTGGAGTTAAGTCATTTTGCCACGGGTCTAATTGGCATCAGCAACTTGAAAACTGTAGGTAATCCATCATAAACATTTGCAATAAACTATTTCTATTAGATATTTTCCCTACATGAATAAAATTGTCTGAAATTAACAGAAACCCTGTAGCTTTCAGAACCTTTATTAGGTAACCAAACATGCTATTTTACACAGTTTATTTTTAAAAGAAAATTACTCTGGCATTGCACAAAAATGAACTAAATGCATTGAATCCTGGCATGAATGTCTTCGGGTGAACTGAAGCTGTTACACTTGCGGGATCAACCCAGATACTGCAGACGCAGGATTAACCCAGATACTATTTTCAAAGGTTTCTCCACAGCAGATTTTAATAAACACTGATATGAAGTCCTTACACTCTACACTGACATCAGCCACCTCAAAGCATTTTGACTTAATACGTGGGCTTCCTAGACAAGCCTGATCTTTTTGACCTGAATTTATGCCTTGCATAGAATTAGTTGGAATCCACGTAATTCGGGAGATAAACCGTATTACAGAATCACAGAATCACAGAATGGTAGGGGTTGGAAGGCGTTGGAGATCACCTAGTCCAACCCCCCTGCCAGAGCAGGGTCACCCAGAGCAGATTGGACAGGAACGCGTCCAGGCAGGTTTTGAATGTCTCCAGAGACGAAGACTCCACCACCTCTCTGGGCAGCCTGTGCCAGTGCTCTGCCACCCTCAAAGGAAAGAAGTTCCTCCTCATGTTGAGATGGAACTTCCGATGCTCAAGTTTGTGCCCATTACCTCTTGTCCTGTCACAGGGCACCACTGAAAAGAGCCTGGCCCCATCCTCCTGACACCCATTCTTTAAGTATTTATAAGCATTCATAAGACCCCCCCATCAGTCTTCTTTTTTCCAGACTAGAAAGACCCCAGTCCCTCGGCCTTAGTATTAAACCTAGCGCTTATGAAGGAAAACATATCACAGAATCATAGTCATTTAGAATCATTTGGAAATTGTTTGGAAAAGACCTTTAAGATCAAGTCCAACTGCTAACCTAACACTGCCACATCCACCACTAAACCATGTCCTTAAATACCACATCTACACCTCTTTTAAATACCTCGAGGGATGGTGACTCAACCACTTCCCTGGACAGTCTGTTCCAGTGCTTCACAACCCTTTCAGTGAAGAAATTTTTCCGAATATCCAGTCTAAACCTCCCCTGGTGCAACTATTGAGGCCATTTCCTCTTGTCCTGTTGCCTATTACTTGGGAGTAGAGATCGACCCCCACCTCTGTACAACCTCCTTTCAGGTAGTTGTAGAGAGCGATAAGGTCCCACTCAGCCTCCTTTTCTCCAGGCTAAACAACCCCAGTTCCCTCAGCCTCTGCTCATAAGACTTGTTCTCCAGACCCCTCACCAGCTTCATTGACCTTCTCTGGACACGCTCCAGCACCTCAATGTTTTTCTTGCAGTGAGGGGCCCAAAAATGAACACAGTATTTGAGGTGGGCCTAACCAGTGCCAAGTACAGGGGGACGATCACTTCCCTAGTGCTATTCACCACACTCTTCCTGATACAGGCCAGGATGCTGTTGGCCTTCTTGGCCACCTGGGCACACTGCCAGCTGTTGACCAATACCCCCAGATGTTTTTCTGCTCAGCAGCTTTCCAGCCACTCCTCCCCAAGCCTGTAGCGTTCATGGGGTTGTTGTGACTCAGGTGCAGGACCCAGCACTTGGCTTTGTTGAACCTCATACTACTGGCCTCGGCCCATCGATCCAGCCTGTCCAGATCCCCCTGCAAAGCCTCTCTACCCTCAAGAAGGTCGACGGTCCCACCCAACTTGGTGTTGTCTGCAAACTTACTGAGGGTGGACTCGATCCCCTTGTCCAGATCATTGATAAAGACATTGAACAGAACCACTCCCGATACCAAGCCCTGGGGAACACCACTCATTACTGGCCACCAACTGGATTTAACTCCATTCACCACAACTATCTGGGCCTGGTCATCCAGCCAGTTTTTTACCCAGCGAAGAGTACACCTGTCCAAGCCATGAGCAGCCAGTTTCTCCGGGATTATGATGTGGGAAACAGTGTCAAAGGCTTTACTAAAGTCTAGGTAAACAGCATCCACTGCTTTCCCTCATCCACTAAGTGGGTCACCTTGTCATAGAAGGAGATCAGGTTTGTCAAGTGGGATCTGCCTTTCATAAACCCATGTTGACTGGGCCCTGATCACCTGGTTGTCCTGTATGTGCTGTGTGATGGCATTCAAAATGATTTACACCACAACCTTCCCTGGCACCGCGGTCAGACTGACAGGCTGTAGTTCCCTAGATCCTCCTTCAGGCCCTTCTTGTAGATAGGCATCATGTTTGCTAACCTCCAGTCAACTGAGACCTCCCCGGCTAGCCAGGACTGCTGGTAAATGATGGAAAAGTGGCTTGACGAGCACTCCGCCACCTCCCTCAGTACCCTTGGGTGGATCCCATCTGGCCCCATAGACTTGTGTGTGTCTAAGTAGCAGGTCATTCACCCTTTCCCCCATGGGGGCTTTATTCTGCTCTCCATCCCTGTCTTCGAGCTCAGGGGTCTGGGTACTCAGGGAACAACTAGTCTAGTAAGACCAGGTCAATAGTAAGACTGAGGCAAAGGAGGCATTAAGTACCTCAGCCTTTTCCCCATCCTTTGTCACTATGTTTCTTCCCGCATCCAATAAAAGCACTTGTTTCGGGATGTGTGAGCCAGACTGGGGGGGCCATATCAGACTGGGGGACCATATTCATAGTAAACTTGGAGCCCCTGGTTTGTAGAGGCTGAGAGCAACCAGAGTGAGGTGAGGGAGGGCCTTGGGGAGGTGGGGGAAGGATACACAGTTTTTCAAATGAACAAAGCAGCCTGGCAGGCCAAATACCATTTTGGTCAGCACCCCACTAAGCAATCAGAACACTGAACAAAGCATGAGAAGAAAATGCAGTTTGTTTGGTCTGTCTCCACAGAGAAAGGGAAATACCCTCAGCCAGTGCCTCCATTTTCTTTTTTTTTTTTTTTTTTTTTTTTGAGCCTGGGGAGTATCTGCCCTCCCTCTGTTTAGGAAGGGCCTAGCGGAAATGAGGATGAACACTGCAATCCCAGATAGACCTCTGCCATCACCTCATCCAAGTCTCCCGGCAGACAGTTGTTCGGTGGGACAGCGAGGTGGGACAGGCAGCTCCTGGAGCAGCAGTCACCATGACCACTCCAGCAAAAGCAACATACTTCTCCTCCCATGACAAGTGATGCCACTGAATAGAGAGGTAAAGAAGCTCCTATGATATCTTGATGCTCATCCTTACACCCAGGTTTACAGACCTTAGTCTCCTGTGCTTTTAGCTGAGAAAGCTGCCATTTTAAGTTTCTGTACCCTGATCTCCCCTTAGCTTCCCGTGTGATTACTGCTTTTGCTCCAGGCTGTAAGCTAAATAATAAAGGAAAATAGTTCGTTTTCATGTGTGTCACTCTAGAAATCTGTGCAGCAAGACTGAACCTCTACAAGTAGCAATCAGCCTAGCAGGCTGAAGTCAGTGCTAGTTTACACCAGCTGAGGGGCTGGCCCCACTGCACCACCTTGAAAGGTTTTACTTTTCCCTATGGATGAAGATAAAATTCAGTTTAGTAACAGCTATATCAAAATAAATCAGATGAAGTAGAAAATTGCCAGAATTGGCTTTCCAAAAGGCTCTGCTTAAAGAATTCCACGCAAAAGCATAATTCAGTTAGCCTGGAAACAGTTAACATGATAAAGGAAGTCCTCAGCTTTGCAGCAAAAAAAAAAAAAAAAAGCAAGCATCATGAAGGCACTGGAAAGGCATCTTACTGCCCTGCTGCATCAACCTACGGTCGTCAGAAGAAATGCTCCCTTGCCTGTAGTCAATGGCAGCCTGAACGAAATGGCAACTCGTGTTGCCCCACAGAAATGCAATCGCATCATTGACTGATACACCAAAAACAATGTGTGACATTCACAGATTTATGGTGAACCTTATGGAGCATTTGTGTAGGCTGCAATCAATTACTTGGGCTTAACTGCATCATGTTTACCAGAAAATGAGGAATAGCTTACAGAACATGATGGCAGGGGCTTGGAGAGGCAGGAGAAGGATCCTGTCTGTAGCATAACTTGAAGTCTGCTGTTCAAGTGCATGCGTGGGCAGAGACGATATTCTGCGCACCACCTCCCCATGCAGGTGCGCTGCTTCTCACACACACACACACACATACTATTGCACAAGAAACCTAAATATCTTATTTTTAAAAACACAGCCCAGCTCACTTGCTGCAAGGACAAGCTGTCCAGTGCTGATCATCTTTCTCAGATATTATAATCACTGAAATTCCTCAGGCTCCCCTACCGAACTAATCTAACGAGATCTGACCCACAAACACGTACTGGTTACAAAAAGATCACATGTACATTTTTTGTTCTTCTCTTTGCTATACACAAATGTAAAGACAAACTCTGCTACTGACAGGAAGGATGAATGATAGAAATAACCAGGATGGCTTTCAAAAGATGCTATCTGCAGCTGTCATGGAGTCCAACAGGGATGGGGGCTGCTCGGCACCCTGTTAAATATCAAGGTGCCTCTCCATGTAGACACACACATATGCATCAACACCCTCCCCGTGTGTGCATACATGCCCTTTTTATTATGCCACATACACCTAATAACTTCATCCTACAATTAAAGCTTTACACACGCACATACACGCATGCTAACTAACACCCTCTCTGCAACACACACACCCAAAACCTAACGACAGGCACCAGAAAAATCCAGTGCAGCTCTGCAGGCAGAAAGTGCTCACTGAAGCCATGCAGTGCACACCCAATCCACGGCGATTGGTGTCTTATCATTATGTATAATAAATAACAGTGTTTAATAATGACAGCACCGCCATGCTGCCTGCGCTCCCACCCTCCCGACTCCATGCTCTGAAGCCGTTTCTGCAACATGGTCCTGTGCATGAAGCACAGGGAATGAAAAGCAGGCAGGACACGATCACTGCAAGAGATAGGCTCCGGCAGTGAAAGCTGCTTCATGTCGGAGTGGGCTCTTCCCAGCTTTCAGATGTGTGATCTGCATGTCTAATAATGAACAGATTTAGTCAATCCATCATTTCTGGCATCAGTCCCTTACCTTGAAATGCTGCAGCTGAAGTATCTGGTCCTCAAGCTGTTGTCTCTTGCCTTCTATTTCTGTCTGCCTTTTCCTTTTCTCCTTGGAAAAATAATTTGAGAGAGAGAGAGAGAGAGATAGATATCTCGTTAGAGAAACGGAGGCTTTAAGGGTAGCGGATTCGTAAGAGCATGTAAGCAGTCAAAGGCATCTGTACAGATGTCACCAGTCCCATTTCACCTGCTCCTCTGCCTGCTGGTATGCAAACAGCAGCGTCCTGGGAAGACGCCAGCCCCAGACTAGCCGGTCGCTCGCCAGCAGGAGAAATTCTCCTCGCTCGCTCCCGGCAGCCGGAGCAGCAACAGAGTGCACAGTCCCAGAGGAGGGGAGAAAACAGGCATAACAGCTGAGAGGGAAGTTAAAGGGACAAAGATGTGCTTTTGCATTTGAGACGCCGGGTGTTCAAAAACACGGACTGCGTGGTGCAATGGTGTGATGGTGAGGCAACACGAAAGCAGTGGGTGGCATCACTGAGGAAGGGAGCCGGGTTGCACACCGCGTTTTTCCCTGGTGAGGTTGGTGGTAAGTCTTTCCCCAGGCTCAACGGGGAAAAGGTGTTTAACCAGATTGCATGGAATTTACCTGCAAAGCAAATGGGATACATAGCCCCCAGCTGGCTTTGTTTAAAGTTCAAGCCACTGGCATGCACCAGCATCTGGCCCTTACTGGCTCCCAGGAGCTGGACTGGCCGAATGGCCAAGGACAGCATGGTCATTTCCACAGCTGAGGCTTTTCACGGTCACACTCATGAACATGGCCAGTCATCCGTGCCCAGGCTGTTCCCTTCATCAGACTCTCTCAGGTGTTTCAAGAGGAGAACGCCCTGCTTATCACCCCTGCAACACCTGCCTCTTACGAAGGATCAACTGTTTGCCTTCTGTCAGCCTTCTGCACCTTGCGGGGAGCAATTCTGCTCACCCATCCCCAGCCCAGATCAGGTTCCCTCTCCTGGAGGTCTTTTCTTGTAGATTTTGCAGCCAAGACAGAAATATTAAGTAGTAAATGGAGGCAGTCAAATAAACATAAAGCCTCAGTTTTTATGGGAACAGCATTTTTTATTCCCTACATGCAAAAGCATGTTTTTGTTATTTAAATATTTCAGTAGGTGTAAGGTTGGGCTTCAAGACGTTTGAGCATTCCTTAAATCCCCAAAGTAATTTTTCTGTCTCATCTCTAGGTGCCCTATTGATGCTTGGGGAATTCTGTGCTTTCCAGGGATTTCAAACCTTCATGCCTCATCCTCAAGGGGCATATGATAAGATGCTGCCTATGCAGAAATTAATTGTGTTTATATTGGACGTCAAACCAGGGCATTTTGAGTGAAAGCATTACATTTACAAGGAAGATCAGGAAACTTTTTTTTTTTAATGCCAGGCTCACTCAAAACAGAGCAAAACATGGAGCTACGTAACTGTCTGGACCAATCCTGCTGAAGAGTGAGACATCAGAACAGTGATGGGAGGGCTGGAGTAATGAACCCAGAAGAGGCAAAGTAGTCAAATGATGCACATGTCAAGCAGTTCTGTAACACACTGCACGCTCTTACATGATGATTATTTGTGTACATCTACATCTACACACACACACACTCCCCACTGTCTGAAATACGTAAGCATATCACTGCTGAAAAAAAAATTATTCTGCTGAAGTTGTTTCGGAATAGCAAAATTGGCTCTTTGGATAACTAAAATGTCACCAACGGTGCCTGTCTTCAGCTGAAAACTTGACATCTCACTACTCTATGCATGCAGGGGATAGTTTGCATTTCTGCACACACAAGCATATAAAATTTATGCATGCACTTTTAAAAATCCTTCCTTATATAAAATTGATAGTCTGTGGATCATCCTTCCTATCACTCCTCCAATCCCCATCCCCCCTTTGCATTTTTGAATGGAACGGGATATTGGATGGCTCAGGGGTTAAAAAAACCCAACGTTGTTCAGGGATCTCTCTTTTTTCATTTTTCAGGGATCTCATTTTCTTCATTCATCGATATTAACAGCGCACTTTGGAGACTGAAAAACAGAATTTGTTCTTTGCTATTTCCTCAAATAGCTGGTCAGCCATGGACTGGCATAAAGTAGTTCTAAAAGCCGTTTCAGCTAATGGCCTAATATTCTCAGCATAAGGATAATTCTGCCCTATTTGAGCCAAGCTGGCCAGATGACAGAATGTTTGGATTTCACATAGGTAGGCATTAACACCCCACATCTGACACTTCATAGGCCAGCATAAGGCACCTACATCTTCACAGTTAGCTGACCTACATTTATATGTGTGTATATACATACACATGTTTTTATACAGATATATGTGTTCTACCCTGCACAAAAACCTTCTCGATAAAGCACATGACGGAAATCACCACCGTACCTCCTCTGGCTGGTTGTGTCATGCTGCATAATGGATGTGACAAGACAGCCTTATAAAACATAGATGGAAACTTCTTTTCTTTGTGAGAAAGGGAAAGCACTTAAGAGTATTTTCCCTGTAGGCAGCAACACAGCAGGCACTAAAATACTTGAACTACTTACTAACTAGTGGGCTTCTGTGGAGTTAAATTGCAATATTGCTCACGTTTCTATATCACTGTCTTTCAGTCAGCCTGGCTGAATCCCTTTTACCCTCTGAGTTTGTACCACAGCTACGGCTGAGGAGCATGATAGCAAAAGTATTTTCTTTTATCTGAAGATTGCATGAATCGCAGCATTGGTAATTAGCTATCAGGATGTTTCACCTTCAGGACACTAATCACATTCAATTTAGGTTTCTCCCAGTCACTGAAGGCTGTGACTATATGTGTTCCTGGTTTATATGGGCGTGCTCTGAAAAAATGGCTGACAAAAGTCACACCAAAATCAGCATGTCAAGGATTTTAGACATTCAGTAGATGAAACCCACTTAAGGAGGCTCCTGATCAGCAAAGTCCTAAAGCAGTGCTTTACTGAAAACACTGGGATGTAAAGCACATGCCTACACCTGAGCATTTATTAAAGCACTTTGCTAGGTTGAAGCCAGTAAATGTTCCTCATTACTCTGTTCATGTACTTATCCTTATCTATATAAAGATAAAAAAATCACCTCCAAGAAGTAACCTCCAAGAGCATCCCTGATCTCCTCCCCCGGGGCAAGGATGCGTGGAGCTTGAGCCACAGGGGGAAGGCAGGAGCCAGGAGGATGCTGGGGTATATAAAGGATGACCGGATTTTGTACAGTTCCTGCGCCTTTTGAGGGGGGTAGTGAAAACTGTTGGCTGGGATGTCAAACACAAATACACCCAGTTTCTTGAAGCTATTCTGTGGACACCAAGTGGTTGTTTTTTTTTTTTTTTTTTCCCAAGAAGTGAAGGAATTTTAGAAACGAGGTTGAAAAGAGGTGGAGAAAACAGGCACTGAAGCCAGGTTTACTGTGAATGTCGTAGGTCTAAAAGAAAAGATTTGTACCTATTTAAGATGTGCTGCTTTTGTAAGAATACAGGTAATCATCACCTTTCCAAAATGGTCGAGGAATACCATTTGGGAGGTACACTCAGGACACTCTGAATATTTGGGATGTTCATGAGTTAAATAAGATTTAACATTACATCCCTCCCTTCACCAAAAATACTAGGAAAATGGGAGAGTGAAAGTACTTGATTTTTTTACTCACAGACCCACATGATGGGAAAAGAACATAGGTCAAATGGCAAGGTTACTCACATCCTGAAGTCTCTTCAATGAAAAATGAGATTTGCACTCAGGCATTCACATGTGGATGTGCAACATGGGAACCATAAATTTATTTCCTTTACCAAGAAGATTCATTTCGGAAAGGAAGCAATTGCTTATTAGTGGTAAAGGTGGCCAGTGCCACTTTTCTATCACTAAAACCTGAATAAATCAGATACTCGGTAAGACCCGATTCCCTTGGAAGAGAGAGAGGTGTCGGGAGGACACAATGGAGATCTGTAAAATCCCGAATGGGGGCATGGAGATAGACAGTGGGCATCTACTGCTCACTCTGTCTTCCCCTGTAAGAAAAAAAGGGGCATCAAGTGAAACGGGTTGGGGCAGGTTTGAAGCCAAGGCAGTGTTCCGCTGTGGAAATCTCTGTCTCAGGATGCTGTGGGTGCTAGAAGCTGATGGGGGTGCCAGGGGAGCCTGTGGACTGTTAGAGAGAAGGAACACTGTGAGGGTTACTACACAAACTGAAATTATATCTGGTGCAGGAAGCCCCTGAACCACTGTTGGTTTTGAGGGTGTTTGCTAAGTTTTTGAATGCTTGCTCTTCTCTCACGCTCATCCTACCACCACTGATTTTTCATTCAACAGAGAATGGGTGCAGTATTTTTGTCTGAATTGTGTGTTACATTTGATCAAAATAACCTACAGCTTAGTATCAGACTTGTGAAGCTGTCCCAGTCAAAAAAACCCAACCAATCACAAACCAACAACAATGAAATAAAACACCCCAAACTTGAAAAAAACAAGCTATACCAAAATGCTTCTCTGTGACACTGCAGTCACATAATACTTCAACTCTTCATTACTAAATCATTTTTGCTCTTGTTCAGAAACCTGCCTGCACAATGTGGGAAGTGATACAGAGATTATTCAGCTCACAGAGTCATAACTGTCTGCGGAGAAACATGCATCTCTGAAGCCATGTAAATCCTTGGGGCAGTAAGACCTTGGTAAAGCCCTTTACTCCCCTTGCACTGGCAGAAGCACTGGATTTCTTTGATTTAAAGCCAGCTCAGACGTGCAGAAAGCACTTCATGGGGTAGCACAGAAACTAAATGCAATTTGATTGACCTCACTGGGAAAATACATGCCCAGATCTGATGGCAGATACAGGCTTATGGTACAGGTATCCAGAAAAACACGGTGGGGAAAAAAAAAATCCCCGACACAACAAAAAACTTGACAGGGATCTTGTGACCCTTGAGGAGACGGGTAGCACGACACTGGAGAATCTACCATCAGTAGTTTCAGTGAAGAGGTTTCCTATTGGCTTCATCCTCCACGCCAAGCAAGTGTCCAGTCCCCCACAGAGGAATGGGTGCTGTCAAACAAACAAATTCAAACAAATGCACCCAAAAATGGCATAGGTTGTGGAAAATTATAGTCCGCTTCAAAGCAAGGAAAGCAGTTACAAAGAATTGCCTTCAAAGAATCACGTGAATTTCTTCAGCAAGACACTATTTTCTCCACTCTGCACAGTTGGCAGATATTATTCCGTTCATTTAAAGATCACAGATTTTTAGGGCAGCAAGTAAGGAAACAAACAAGCAAAAGAGCTGCTGACACCTCATTTTTCTGTTGCCAGTTCAGGGCCATTCAGAACTCTGGGGAAAAAGGAGCATCTGGGTTTTGCTAATGATTCCAACTTGTAGTTAGCATAATCCCAAGAAATCACTCCTCGTGGAAACTGAAACTTTCACCAGGGTGGTAGTTTAAATGACCATCCTCACTGTGGTGACTTCACATCTCTCAGCACTGAAATCAAATCTGTAAATTTGTTTCCTCTTTTGTGGTTCAACTGTAATGGTTCACAGGAAAGGAAATACTAAGACAGACGGGAGGGTAATTTTCTCCCTCTTTTTTCTTTCTTTTTTTTTTTTTCTTCCTTTCTTTCCCCACCCGCTTCATTCCTGTCGGGTCAATTGTTTTATTTTCCTGTTGATTTTGAAGAGTGGGAAACTATCCTGACAGCAACCATCCCTACCAGTTGCAACGATGCAGCCCGATACTGGCAGCACTTTGCAAAATGCAGTGCTAAACATTTTCTGCTGTTGTAAACAGCATACAATAGAAATCACAGCACGAGAAGGGGCAGGACACAGAACTGAAGCAGAGACACTGTTACGGCAGAATAAACATGCCTAGAAAGTTGGTGGCAGGATGCCTGCTCCTTTTGGATCATCAATGCCCACTTTCATTACTTGCTGCCAATACAAGAAGGTGGAGCCCATCATCCTGCCAAGTGTATCAAACTAGATCACCATATTGCACTGGCATGACTGTGCTTGGTGAAAATCTTGTTGTTATGGGTAGCCACACAACCTCCGTAATTGCAAGCTGGAGGTTTGTCCAGTCTCCTGTTTCGAGCACTGGGAAATATGTGTTGTTTCAGATTATGGGAAATTACTCCTCCCGCAGCTCTTGTGGTTCTGTACTTGTCTGTTTCTAAGGTCCATTTTTCTCTGCAGTTACACCAGTAACGACACATAAATGTAAGCTATTGGCTTTGCTCCTTTAGGCATTTTCCTGCAAGACCCTCTCTGCCCCAGTTCCCTGAAACCCTGGCTAAGCTTTGTTTCACTTAAAACATGAGTCAGGGACAACTTCCCTGCATCTGTATACTGGAATCCAGCTTCTGAACTTACGGAAAATGCACTCTGTGCTCCCACACGTAGCATTTAAAAAAATGCCATCCTTTTCCACCTAAATTCTCCCTGTGTAGGAGGTTTATTACCCAAAGCCAGATTCATGATTTCAAATGTCCTAAATACCTAGGACCTTGGTGGCTCACCTTGCTGGACCCTCTCCATACCTGAACAAAGTGAATTGTATGCTGTAGAGTTCTAGGTGGGATGCGGTGACAGAAAGAGTACAAGATGCTGCTCTAATGCTTTCCCTGTATCTTCCGTATACCCACATATCTTATGAAAAAGCCGTGTCTATTTCTATCACTCCAAGCAATAAGCAGATGGGTTATTTAGGAATGAACAACAGGAGTTCCCAATTGCATAGGTGGAGCAGATAAATGCCTGAGGGGAGCAGGTGAAACCCACCTAAAAGATAAGGTCTGGGTTTAGCTCCCTTCCTCATGCTTGCTCTTTCCATGGTTGCATGCACAGCAGGCAGCCAAGGAGAGATTGGAGACAAGGTGAACAGTTAATGATCAGGCATGTCGTTCACCTCCTCTCTTGTGAAACTGGTTTAAACTGGAGATTGCTGTTATGAGGGTTGATTCCCATTGAATAGACAGCTTGCCACAGCATGCAGGAAATGTCTTGGCATCTTGATTTTGGACACAGAATAGACTTAATTCACAGAGGCAGACCCTGGTGAGGGATGAGTGGAAGAGCCTGGAAATTATGGAAATGCTTTGTTTCTCATATATTGAACAGGTTCCTGCTAAGGGGAAGGCAAATCACTTGCGGACAGCTGAACCCTCATGATGAAGAAAGAAAATGCCCTCAGCCCAGAAATACACTGGCTTTCATTGCATCCTTGCACCCTTTACTCCAGTAGTGTCAGACATTATGTACAAGAATGGAGTGGATTGAGAGAGATAAAGAGATATAGCTCCCTGTAACCAACTTAAGTGCTTGCAGTAAAGGAGCAAATGTTTCTTTCTGCTCTGCAGCCCCCTTTCTTTTTTGAGAAAGAAAAAGCTGGTTTTGTCACTTGCATGCAAAATAACAATTCTTGCTCGGATGGGGAAGACACGCCTGCAAAATTAATTTTCTCGTTTTCATCTAACACTTGCATGATGTCAAAGGATGGGTCTCTCCTGTCCTGACCTGCTAAAGAAAATAGAGTAGTTTGCTCCCACGTACACATTGCCCGCAACCCAGGTTGAAGTAAGAGAACTGTAAGAGTCATCCTGTGTGTTTGGGACACCAAAGGAGGACTTCATCCACACCGAGCTTCTGAATGTGAACATTTCATGACTGCCACAAGCCCGCTGCTAATGTCATACCTGAGACTGTGCAGGACAAAGCTGTCCGAGAGGAGAAAGGATCCTCTCTGGTGAAGACAACAATCTGCTAAAGGGTTGGAGCAAAAACTTCAGCTGCCCTGCACGCTTTTAATTATAGCTCTCTGGTCACTGAATGCAAGCACCATGATGCACACAGACAATGACCACTTAATTAAAATCACCATGCATCTCAAACAACAAATAAAGGATGGCACTGCTCCCAGAACAACAGCTCTTAATGAAAAGAGATGAACACGGGAAGGAATTTCCTTTTGAAAAACTCCCTCATTAACATTTTGAAAGGGGACACAGTGGAAAAATGTCTCATTGAGACAGTGAAGTAAATTTATTTTAGGAGAAAACATGGTTCCTCTGATATCCCATGGGGAAATTCCCAGTTTGATGGAGCAGTCATCCCCATTTTGATGCAACCAAGATTTTACCTGTAATATTCTCCTTTCACTGGATGCTACTGGGTCACTGGAAGCAGTGTTTCAGGTCTAACACAACCCATGTGCATTTTTGACTGGGCCCCCACCATAATGAGTCCTTGAAGTGGTTGGCTTTGCTTCTTTCCTCCCAAGTTTTAACTGAAACCGAACATGGGCTGAGACCCAGAGATGCTGCTTCCCTTGTGTCACTGACAGGAATTAAGCCACACTTTCCTATGCATTTACAAATTGATCAAGGGTGTCAGGCTCTTAACTGGCTGCTGAGAGGTCATCGAGGCATTGGAGTTTGAGTATCTTTTCCGGGAGATGTGACAGTGAATCAAACTGATGTCCTATGAATGCCAGATTCCCACCCCTTATTAACTCTATATCAGCATTTCTCCACAAACTTACAGGTTTTTACACCAACCCTGAAAATGGGTAAGAGCTCAGGACCACCTGACTCCTGTAGTGAACTTCTCTGAGGCATCAGTTATTTCTGGAAAGTGCTCAAAAGACTGTACAGGGCACACTGTTAGTATAAATCATGAAATAGATTTATCCATTATTCTGAATAATCCTTAATACCAGTCATAAATGATAGGCAGCTGAACTTCATTACCTGGCATCTGTTTCAGCCAGCCTCCAAGATCATGTGTATAGCTTGCTAGCACTGACCTTGTTCTACTGCAGCCTGCGCTAGATGGAAAATTCAGTGTCTCCATCTCGCAAATTACTGTTCTTCCTAAAAATAAAGTCACATTTTCTAAATAATGTTGCATCGAACAAATTCTAGAACAACTTCTATTTTCTCTAGAACACCAGCAAAATTCTGAAAGAAGCTACTTTTTATCAACTACTTTTTCCTGTATTTTTCTTAAAAATATATTTTGGTTAAAGAATGTTAAGCAGGCTTTGATCTAAGTTTTCATTCATAAAAATATACAACAAGGAGTTTTCTTTAGGCTGAGTAGACCATTTGTAGAAAACCAGTTCATTAACTCTCCCCACTCTCATGTTGCCACTAATTGGCCTTGGTTTAAATCCATCCTGTTCAACGTACATCCTTTCACTGTTTGTTGCTGAAAAGGAGAAAGACAGGATTTGGTCAGTATGGGCTTAATTTAATCACATTTCCACAGCTCCAATGAAAAGTGTATGTCTCTTTTTTACCCTTCTGCCCTATACGCTCTCAAATATCTCTTCATGCTGCCAAACAGGATACTGTAAAACTTGGGGAAACATGTCTGATTGCAGCAAGATGTTGAATGTGCATAAAAACACCTATACAGGGCTGATCTTGACCTAGAAAAGGTGTGTAGCACTATGAAAACTATTAAGGAATTTCCAACTTTTGCGTTAAGAAATTAAAAACAAATCACCAGGTTTTTAAGTCAAGGCATCCAAGCTGAAGCTGTGATACCTTATGCTGGTTTCCCCGTAAGCAATTGCCTAGTGAGGATCTCTATGTGCTATTATTCACTCCGTGAGAACTTAAATCAGAATCACCAAGGCTGTGTTTTCCCTCTTTATCCAGTTGAATTGCACATATGACAGGCATCTCCACTTCAAGAAACTTAAACTTCCCCAGGACACAGCATATTAAACGGGAAGAAGAAATTGGATTTTCTGCAGTGGGAAGGGAACAAACTGGTCTGGCTGGTCAGCACAGAGCAATGGCCAGGACCCATAGGGACGACACCAGTGCTAATTCTGGTAGTTGAATCACATCCAGATTTTCGCTTGTTATTTTCAAAGTAATGCTAGAAAGACCCAAATGAAGGAATTAATATATAGAGCTGGGCTTTGTGCTTTAATCCTTACAGTCTGGCTGGATTAGCCAATTATTTCAGAGTCTTAGTGCCCCACATCAAAATGTTTTTACTGAGGCTTCCTCCCTTTGCATGGCAGCTTGCCTGCCGACACAGAGGCTGTCGGTGCCGACCCACATGGCACCGCGCCGAATCTCCTGGGGTCGCAGGGCCGTGCTTAACAGCTTTACTCTACAGGGCTCCTCTGCTGCTGAAAAGTGCTTCTTGTCATTTGCAAGACAAAGTTATTAGCTCAAAACCCCGTCTTTAAGCTTTTGTCTACCATTGGTCATGAGCGAAGGATACCCACATCATCGGATGCTCAGGGATCGTCTGACACGAGTTGCAGTTGCTGATGTGTTTGAGGTCTAACTTCGACATTCAGGAAGGGAAAGGCTGCCTTGTTTTACATGGAAAAGAAAGAGGGAGACAAACTTCCCTATGAGCACAGCGGGATGCAATTGGGAGCCTGAGTCTTGCCACCTTCTAGCTGTCAGCATCCTCTCAAACTCGCGATGCTGAGCCCTGGAGTCTGATGGGGCTGCTGGACATGCCATCTCTGCCTCCTCTCAAGTTCATTGGGAGAGTCATGTTACTCCACGATGGGACCTTAGGGAGACCAAAGCCCATAAATGACGAACACGATCATGACTGAGAGGGCAGATACATCTATCTGCTTGGCAAAAAAGCATGCTCGGTGTGTGATCTAGGTATGCTAAAAATCCTACCCAGCCTTGGCTTTGGCATCTTGCCTACGCAGCACATAAAAGAACTGGCTTAATCTCCAACCAGCCTACTTCTGGAAAGCTTATTTAATCTGACAGGTGTGGGATCACGTGCCTCAACACTGAACCTTAGCAGTATGTGGGAGGCATTACTGCTATGTCATTCCTTTAGGTCAGGCATCCCAACGCTCTCTGGGTGAATAGGAACAGTTGGGACACTATGCTATGGATTGCATAACAAATTAATCTGCCAGCCTTCTCCCTGTACCATCAAAGGCAGAGACAAACAGACCCCACAGCAGCTTCTCACCACCAGCATGTTGCCTTTAATAAGGAGGAACGGGTAAGCCCACGAAACCTGCGACATGTGTCTGCTTGTTTCTCCATGGATGGGTTAGTTGCAGGTCCTCGAGGCAGGGTGCTCACAACTGCAGGTCACAGTGGCTTTGGGCAGGATGCAGAGGTGTGCACAGTGTCAGTCTGCTGCGCTGATGAGGGAGACTGGCGGCAGTGCAGCAAGAATGCAGTCTGTGTCTGACTGCTTTGATGCTCGGCTCCAGAACCCGGATCCATTTATGGATGGGCAAATTTCTGCCATGCCGCCAAAGGTTCCCTCCCTTCAGAAAACTGCCTGCATTTCTCTGTGATTTGCATTCCTACTGCGAGGTATATCTGGGAATTCACAGCCTCAAGGTCATCTCAGCGACCCACACAACTGCTGTGTGGTTTTTGCAGGTTTGTCTGCACAGGTGCTTAGGGTGTGTTGGGGGGGTTGAAATAACACAGCCTGTACAGTCTGGGTGAATTTCACACTCAGCTGACACACCTGACAGGCTTATAAAACTGTGAACCATTTGAATGGCCTATTAAACAGCAAATAGTGCGTGAAAATCACTAAAACATGCAGATACCAGAAGAAGCTTCAGGGATGCGCGTTGATTCCTGCCTCTTCCAGCTTGCATCCTCCATTCAGAGCAACGTGAACTCTTCTTCTGAACCCCAACAGGATGCCACATGGGTACTGCTTAACTGCTCCTGTGCAACTCCTCTGTCATTGCCTAGGTCTTCTGGAGACCTCTGTGCAAAGGAGGTCTTATTATTTTATAGCCTCGGATTTTGAAATAGCTCCTTTCCTCCTTCCATTGGGCGTTTCCACCAGTTTTACTCTTCTGTTAGCCTGAAAATGCATCTCTGCAGCAATTACTCCCAGGAAGCTGAAGGAGGGAGAGGATACAACTGCAGATAGGTTCCCCTCCCAAAAGTCATATTCTTTCTTCCTCCTATCGTTACTCCACCCTGACATACAGGACACAAAATTTTGCACACCTGATCTTTCTCAAAGAAGGTCAGGTCCTTCTCTGAGGCTGCCCCAGGAGGTTTATCACCCTTCCTTCAGGCTTTATCTTTTTAAGATGGGTAGCTTAGTCACCTCCAGGGATTTAGGCAATGTAAAGTCAGTGAATAGTCATCATCTGCTGCTGTCTTCAACCTGTTGCTCTGCACATCCCTGTAGGAGTCCCTGGTGAAGGATTTGTTTTCATTCAGTATATTTCTCTTTACTCAGCTCCTGGATTTAAGGTGCAAAATAGAGCTTGTGGGCAGGTTGCGATGTTTTATATGGCTTCTACACTCTGATCTCCTGCAGGAGCTCATAGAAGTGAAGGTCTGATCTCCTAAGCTGTCTGTGCCGTTGAAGCCATAGCGCAGCAGAGCAGCACGGTCTGAAGAGCCCACCCCACCGCCCCTCCCTGCATCCTCTCTTTGGTCTGAAAGACAACCACAAGGGAGATCTCTGGCCTTTTAAATGGAAAGACCTTAAGAAACATGCTCAAAAGGCAAAAGATGCTGGAGGATGTTGGCCAAGAGAGACAGAAAGCGCCACGTAAATTCAAGCACCTTCCTCTGATACCCTAGTGTAAGGTCACTTCGTCACTGAATTCAACATAGTATTTGCTCCACACGTGCTAAACTAAATCAGCCACTCTTGTGTGTGCTCCCTGCATTTAACATCATGATCATAAATTTGAGAAGTAAAAAGCTGTCTTGCTCCATAAACCGCATTTAATGGGATCTGCCCTTGATGTCCAGGTTGCTTCACAGTTTCTTGGGCAATGTTGGCTTTGTCTTAGCAGAACTGACTCAGCCAGCATATGGAGCAGAGATGTGTCATTTCTGGACATGTTACTGGCAAACTTCCTCAGAGATACTCTATTACATTTGTACAGTGCTCATATTGTCTCTTTTTTCAGATAGAGGTAAAGTAAAAAGGAAAGAGGTACAGGGACAACAACAGCTCCCTACCTACCTAATGGGGGACATTTGCCAGAATAAGGTGAGAATCAAAACTAATGTTTTTATTTGTTTCAAACTAAGCTAAAACCAGCTTTGCTGAGAAACACCCAGTGTTTTTCATCTCTTCATGTTTTCAAGAAAACTGCTGGCTCTCCATTGAACCACTTGCATCTTCAACACAAAGCTAATTACAGTTTGATGGCTGTGCCACTACCTGAAGAGCTGGATCATTGCAGAGCCTGCATGGGACACAATTACAGGCTTGGCCACGATGCTGCATGCAACTGACTCGCATGTCTTTGCAGGGACCTGCAGGAGGGGTTGTAAAACCAACACCTATGGTCTACTAAGAAATGACATACCCAATGCTTTTCCAGGGTTGACAGGACAGTCTGCGAAGAGTGCTGGGAATTTATTTCCAGGTACAGAAGAGAGAATGAAAAATCCCCCTCCTCTGGGCATTAGTACTTGCGTGATATGTAATTCAGTTATCCCTCATAATGGAGGAGTCTGAGGGAGGTTTTTCACAGAGGTGTGGACCACTCATCCTGCATAGGCAGGAACTGCTGAGCTCTGTATAAAAGCCAGTTCCCACAGCCCAGGTCATCATCTCGCTTGGCTGCAAGTCCCCACACAGGAGAGGACCAAGTAGTTCAGACGAGGAGAGGACTTAGAGGCCTCGGTAAGGTCAGGTTAGAAACATGTTTTACTTTGTGCTCACAGAGAGTCTGGCAAACCAGGCTTGGGCTGCGTAGAGTGTGTAGAGTGTTAAAATACTCACTTTTCATAAGATCATTTAAAAAGAGAGAAGTACCTCCATCCTTGACCATCCTGCCGCTCACTCCTGTTTCTTTGGTGGCCTCTTTGGATCTCTAAATCCATGGCAGAGACAGCACTATCCATGCTATCTTGATTGGGCTTCCAACTGCTCCACTAATAGAGATGGGAAACTTTATTTAGTCTGCAGAAACAGACTCTCTCTTCCATATTTGCACAAAATCTAACATAAAGAGGTACTAGTTCCTGCCTGGGGTTCTTATGTTATGACAGCAACAGTCTCGCAGCCAGACCTAACCACTGTGCACAAGAGTTTTGTGCAAACTAAATGGACTCCCAAATCCTGAGCCCAGATGGATCATAACCAGGCATTTAGTGAATTTTTGTGGCTCAGATTCTTGGACAAGTATCTTGCAGAGATGCAGCATTGTGTTTCTCCAGGAAGAAACAACCAAAACGTATCTGAGCTTTTCCTCCTGTCACATTCCAGTATGTGAGTACAAGCACAGTGGAAGCTCAAGGAAGAGCACATAGTGTTTGCCATTAAACATTAACCATATTCAGCAGTGCTATAGATGGACACTGATGGAATCAGGATGTTTTCTAACTGTCAGGGGAAAAGATTCCTGAGGTGGTGGCTCATAAAAGCAGGGAGAACTGATTTTCCACAAAGATTTACTCATGATTTATAACTTGTTTATATGATTCAAGTTTTTTTCTGTTGAAGGACAGTAGTTTGACACCCCATCAAGCTCTAGTAGTATAACTGTGTAACTGTTAAGAAAACAGTAGTACTTTAAGTATATTATCACTGGGATTTTCAAATGGCTTCACCCATTGTCTTTAATATGAACAGAATGAGGTCACTGTTTGCACATCTGCAGTGCATGCTCTTCCAATGCACCAGAATAAACTTTACAGACTACATCACCGATCAGGCAAGCATCCTGTACCACTGAAATTATCTGCAACCCACTTTTGACAAGGGTCAGCTTGCTTGCAAAATCATCCTTCTGTGCACCCCCCAGAAACAGTAGATTTTCCCTGTCTGTAGACTACAGTTGCAGCAACTAAAATGTTAAAAATGTCAAGTTGTAAGACTAGCTACATACCATAAAGAAAAGAGGGCACAGCGCTAAGCTTTTACAGCAAGCTGAGTTTTGCTTGACAGAACGTGCACACTGGCACTAAAATCAGATCACTGAATTGCAAGCTTCTGTCCCTGAAATCCTGGGAGTTTCCTAGGTATCCCTCCACTCAAGCAAGGACTGATTTACGGAAGTGCTCCAGCAAGAAGACAGTTCACAATGAGTTCACTGCCAAGCAGGTTGCTCTGTGATGATCAGGATGATGCAGCCTGAAGGCAAGGTGCTACTGATCGGTTCAAGCCACTCTACCTGTGCTCTCCACAGTCCCCTGAAAATCAAATGTGCAAAACTCCCTGTTGCCAGGAAGGGATGGGGAAAGCGGGGTCTCCCTTTTTGCCAGCAGACAGCCTACAACAGCTTACAAGACGGACTCCCATGTGCACGGATGGGGGACAGGGTGTGCTGGTAACAATCACTAGTATCACAGGCTCTTTCATAATATTTATGTCTGTGACAAAATGGTGGATTTTGCCAATGGCAGAAATGCTGGGTTCCAGTAGAAGAGAAAGTGTTTCATCTGCAGGTGTCCACACTTTCTCAGTCTGTGCTCTGTGAGAAGACCTGACCCTTTGCCACCTTCCAAAAAGCCCAAACTTGAACCTCCTTCCATCTAGCTTTTGATAGTGAAAACAAAACCTAAATCATCGCATTCCCCTGAGTAGTGTTATGTAGGGCAAACCACAATTTGTAATTTAGGTTAGTTACTAAACATCACCCGAAAGGTGAACCTGGAGAGAGCAAGAGTTTTCTGTTTACTTTTGCCAGGTGGTAGAAGAACTGTGAGCATCACAATATCTAGAAGCTCCTTCTAGAGATACCTCTACACAAAATCTGGCTTGTGCTCCTGCTCCGGGGGAAAAAAAAGGGACTTATATAAACCTCTTCCTGCTCACCCTTGTGGTGAGCAAAAAGCACTCAAAACCACCACTGACCACGACGGAACAGAGCACTTTCATGAAAAGAAGGAAAAAAATGACAGAATAGAAGGTATGCATTGTAGAAGGAATATTTTTAACCAAAGGTTAGGAAAACAGTGGTCTTCCACTAGGTGCCTTCAGGCCTGAGATCTGCTCTGCACTGTACTGTAGTAAGCATCAGCTCGGTAACACTACTGAAAAGAGCAAGACCTTTCCTAGAATATTTCTTTGGGCGCAAGCAACCCTACACAACTACACATGTTCCCTTATATGGCCTCTTCCTCCAGCACATTAAACATGGTTCTCATTGTCCTTGCTTGTTAAATAAAGGTAATTAGTTAGCATAACTCCGAAAAGTACATATTCAGCTAATCATTTGACTACAACAACTATGCAGAAGAGTTACAGGCACTACGACACAACAGGATCTTGGTTGCTACCCACAGAATATATAGTTTGGTTCCTGTAATCTACCCCTTTTCTTCAGGAGCTTCTACTTCAATGGCAGAAAGCCAAGTCAGACTCCAGAGCAACGCAACACAACACTTTATTATTACTGGGTCCTTTTCATCAGTCTCCCAGGCATGAATTACAGGAGATTATTCTGGCACAGTGGCAGTAGCAATAGCTGGACCCCATGTCACTCCCCTGGAGCAGGAGTATACCCCATAGCACAACTGGTCATTTAGCTCTAGATGATACCTTGCCAGGCTGTCGTGACATTGAAGGTAAGGGAAAGTGCTTGAGGAGTCTGAACTTTTTTTACACAAGCTATTCTATGCCTTGGGAAGCTGCACAAGGTGAGAAGAGGCCTGGGAACCATGCTGAACTCCTTTCATCACACAGCAGCATGGCTGGAGGGAAATACCCTGAGGTATCAATGGTGCAGAAAATTTGAGCTCTGAAGGGGAATCAGTGGGAACATTTGAGCTTCTAAAATAGGAGACTTAAAATAAATTGTGATTCCTGGAGCCATGATTTCTTTTCTGGTCTCCCTTTGGAGTTGCACAATGCTACGCTGTTCCTTGCAGATAAGATTGTGTTTCATCCTTAACAAATATAATACATGCATAAAAAGAACAAGGATAATTTCTTCCAAGTCCCTCCCCACATTATTATTCTTTAGGAGCCAATGTAGTTAACTAGGTTGGAGTATAAAATGATGATCCATAGAGTCTGCTTCCTGCTGTTGGTTTAGCACTTCTACTATTTTTAGCACTCTTCTGAGAACTGGAAATATGTTTTGATAAAGATACCATCTTCTAGGCAGGGACACAAATAATGAATCAGTCTATTCATATTAATGTCACGAGAATCATCACATCCAAGCCAGCGCAGGGCAAAGTTCTCCGCAATGCGTGTTTTCTGTTTGTAACCAACAATTTATTCTGTTTGTGTGAGGCAATCAAAGGATCGGGCTAGACTCTGAGGCCGTGCGTATCCACACTTTAATTCCATTGCCAGGTTTATGCCTCAGGTCTGTACTTTACTGCAAGACGGCTGTTTGTTTTTCTGTAGCTAGCTATGGTCAGAGCTGTGTAGTCTATAGATCATGCGGCTCACATTCCTCCTGGAAGGCATTTTGCGAGCTGCAATTTTCAGCAGCAATCTCGAAGACTGATTCAAAGTTTCCACAGGCAAAAAATCCTGGTCCTGCTCTGCTCAGGACAATAGATGCTTATTTTGTGTTAGTCTTTTGTGTTCAAGGTCCTTCAAGTTTTGGAAACCATAGGATGGGGGATAGAGAAGCACTTTCAAGAGCAAAACCTCGAAACCTTCTATATAGACAAAAAAGACTGGCAAATACACTCGGGTTACAAACATCTATTTTATGGCTCACATCTTAAAATAATATTTTTCCTGAACCTACCCTTATGAACAGAAGAAAAATTCCCATGGAGAAACAAACTTCCCCTTGAAGAAGAGCATGTAAGGACAGCAAGAGAAGAAATTAACAAGATATGGCAAATTTCAGAGCACCTGTCAATTTTCCCAATGGCCCACACTATAATTCCATTACTTACACTGAAATTCCTTTTTGGTATTTTTCTTAGTAACGCAGTTCAGAGCAATGGTTCATGTGTAGCCTGAAGTTTAGTACTTAATTTTCCCTTACCTGAATAATGTCTTGTCTGTTTTTTTCCAGCCATATCACCTGGTCCAATAAACTTTGCCTCGTTTTCTTATGACATGTGGATGCATGTATATGTGTTCCTGAATAGATACATAGAAGATGCCAGAAAAGTCCTTTTGCTAAATTGCAGAATTACTATCCACCCCAAACATACCGTAGTAGCAGGGTTTGTGGGTTTTTTTCCCTTTTTTGCATGAGCAGAATTATTTTCTGATAATCTATCTGCTTTAAATGCTGACAAAAATGACCAAGGGTCTGCAACATAAGACAGTTGTGCTGACCTCCGAGTACCCACCTTTGTTCAGAGAGCACTGAATTGGAAGTAAACACAGCCAAGGACTTAACTCCTTTTTGCAAAAGGGCCTGTGCTCATAGTGCTTAAAGTAATAATAAGAAAGGGACCTCTCAAAAATGCACGGCTTTCACTTTTTTGATCATGTATTTTCAGCATGGCCCTACTTTGGCTGAAAATGCAACACATCATTAGTCTATCCTGGGGACACTGAAGTACCCTATGGCATTCTTAATGGGCCACTGGATGGCACTAACATCCAAAATAACACTGCCAGTCCAGTGTTTGTTTGGCCAAGAAAAAAACCTTGGATCTTAAAAAAGCCACTCAAAACAGGAGCCCGGGGCAGCCTGCAACACAACTTTCATCTCTGTCAAAATTGCACAGGTCAGAGGAAAAGTGACCTAAACCACTGCAAAATATGTCACTTTGTTGTTTACCATAGCTGCACACCAGGAATTTAGGCTGCACCAAATCTTTTGGGGGATTTGTGGCCATAATGTTGTACTTGAAAAGTCATTTAAGAAATGGATTAATTCTGCTGTCTGTTGGATGGATGCAACTCCCCGTCCATTGGGTTAGGGAAGCAAGGAATAAATGAAAGTAGTATGTCATATCTTCTTTTGATCTGTCCACTACAAATGGTCCACTTGCTCCTGCCATATTAGTACTTGCACCAAACCCTGTGGGTTGTTTTTTTTTCAGCAAAGATGACATTGGAATGTGGGGGACATTATGCTGGGCTAAAGTGAGAGAAGCAGTCTGCTGCTACCCATGCTCCAAATGGTGTTGATGGAGATGCTCACAGTGAACTTTCCCACTAGCATTTGAAAAACCAGGCTCTATGCTTTAATTTTGGTATCTTGCCTTAGAAAAGGTGCTTGTTGTCTGAGTCAGCTTTGTCCTTGATTTAGGGATAAAATGGGAAATGTAGATTTTTTTTTTATTTTTGTTTTCCTGCAACACTGGAGGCATCCTGGAGATGCTAGAAGTGGGACACTTCAATGATCAAACACAGCATCTCTCGGTGGCTGGTGGAAATAATTTTAAATGTGGAGTCTGCAGAGCAGTCATGGCTGACTGGAAAACTTGCTTCAGTGCATCAACAGATCAGGGCCTCTGCCAAGTGCTTAAAGCTCTGGGAGAAATCCATTCTTTCCAACAAAACTGCAGGCAGGGCAGCAACACGCCACCTTTTTGTACCCACTCAACAGAAGTCATTCTTCACTTCGCTTCGTATGACAAATAGGGAAAGCTGCCTTACATTTAATATTCTCAGGATAGATGCTAAGTCCCAGTGAATGGCACATTTCAAAGTGTGAACCTGTCTTTCAGCAACCACTTTGCCTGTAAAGAGCCAAAAGTAGGGGGAGAAGGAGAAGGAAGGGAGGGTGAAAGAAAAGATGGTAAATAACAGTTGAAGCAGACAAAAGGGCTCTGTTTCTGAGTGCAAATGAAGCACAGCTGGTTTACAGCTGCACTGTATTCCCCTAGAAGGTAGGGCACTGGGGAAATGCAGTAATGCTTTCGTTACCATCAGGATGGTACAAAAGACTGGATGAACTGAATGGCCCTTTTCTCCGATGCCTGTAAAAATGATAATAAAAACCCCATTAGCTCCCTGCAGCCTTGTGCGTCCCGAGACAGGCTGTCACGCGGAACATGGTAGGCAGACCGCTGCTGTGCTTCCAAGGGATGCACAGGCGAAAAGCTTGAAGGAACACCCTGAAACCTGATTTTGAGGGCTGGCCAGAAGCATTTCAGACAGGAATTTGGAAGCAAAGATGCGGGTATTAAAGCCTGCTGCGAAGCAAGCTGGAACTAACGGCAAGCTTCCCCTCGACTTCGGCAGGCTTGAGCTCAGTCTTGTTGTCGTTTTCATAAGCTCATGGCAGCAAAGCCTGGCTCTCTACTTTTTTTCATCTCTACCTCCATCCCTTCCCACCTGATGAATAATTGCATGAGCCTCCCGAAAGCTGCACGCTGATTTCATCCTTGCCCCTCTCTCTGAGTGTCTCTCTCTCTTTTCTTGGCCCACACAGTTATGTCAATGCCTCTGTTTGTCATTTCCTCCTTCCTATAATTATAATCAGAATTCGCTGGGAGAAGATGTGGTGATTATGTGTTCAAAAGCTTTTAACAACAAGTTCCCTGCTGTTTGTCTGCCCCACTTAAGGAAGCTCTTGCGCATTTGTGTGAGTCCCTCTGGCCTCCCTGAGGTAGGTGTCTAAGCTGCTGCTCGAAATGGGGCCATGGTCTATAAATTGCAATGGCACCAAATCCTAAAGCAAGCTCCCTGTACATGCGTTTTGTCGTCTGAGATGACAGATGAAAAATGATAATATTTATTGAACAATAACTACTCCTGAGACACAAAAATCTTTGCTTCTGCAACAGAAGCAGCAGAGGATTTTAAACTTTTGCGTCAGGATGAAGCCTGGAGGCTCCTCCTTTGAGCTGTTTAGCCTTTAACACTATTCCTGATGTGATACAGTAGTCTTTCTCTAACTGGGCTCACATAGGCAAATTCTACCAGCTATAAAAAGCTTCAAAAAGTGCAGCTATGAAACCCAAGAATGTAATTTTTTTTCCCACCAGGAGTACATCATGAGCCACTCGGAGCGCGGATGTCAACAGCTCCTTTGTTGCCCTCCTCCCAGAAGACTCAAAGCTGGGAAAAGTCAAAAGCACCAGCTTCCTCCTTCTGAAGTTGTGCAAGAGCCTTTGAGGTTTTGCTATTAGCAGCCTCCTTCTGCAAACTGTTTATTCCAAGGAACATTCATTCCCCACGTTAAGGTCAACCAGGGGTTTCCTTAAGGCAGCTGAGCCATTGCCATCTCCCTCTGGGAGGGCCCAGAGGGAGACGCGACTCCCGGATCGCTGTCACGGGCATGTGCTGGAGACGCGGCACAAACCCGAAGTCTAACTCAGAGCTATGTAGTGCCAAGGGAAGCTCATGTTTGGCTCCAAAGATAAACAACTGCTTTCTGATCATTTTGCAAAGGCCGGATAGCCATCTCTATGCCCCACTAAGCTCATTTTAGGGAAATATTTGGTTTATCTTCCAACAGGAAGAAGTTACACACGTGTGACTAAGTTACATGCTTAAAAGATAACTAGAAAGCTTTTTCCTCTGAGCCATTCACATCGCTATTGCTGCGTGTACGGCACAACATGCAATAGCAAAAGTTTGCAGGTAGACCTTGTGATTTCCACCACAGGCAGGCTTGGAGACTTCCCTGAAAACGGACCTTTTAAACGAAATTAATTGATTCTGGAATAATAAAAAAACCACATTTATTTTCAGTTGCTTCACAAATGAATAGATATAATGAGATTTCTTTAACTGAATTTCTCTGTGGCTAGGGATTTAACTGACACAGAGCTGGAGGTTTCTGCATGACGCAAATGTATGGACAATAGAGATAGTGGCATTAGGGACAGTCATGTGGAAGCAGAAAGTCTTGAACTGCACTGTAGGCTGACAAAACCAAGAGTTTTTGCAGGGATATCATGCAAAGAAGCCGTCCAACACCTACCTGAGCTTGAAACACATTTCCCTGTAAATAACGATAACCACAAAGCTTTTTTTGCTACTCAGACTAAGTGCCAGGTCTTAAAAATGGCAACAAACCTGTGAAACTACTGCAAAGACAGGATATTTTTTCATCTTCTGTATCAAGCTTCCTCCACTGGTTCAGTGGAGGAACTGCAAAATCAGTTTTGCAACTAATTTCCAGCAATCAATCAAAGGACAAGTCTGTGGAACATTATATTCTGTTTTCCAGATGTTTCCAGTCAAACGAACACTTGAATCTGTCCACGTCCTTTTCTCTTGCTAAGTTTTGTTATTTGGGGGAGTCTTCACTTTATGTTGGGTAAAGGTGCTCATGAAGATGATGAATGGTGAATGCGCATATCTTCTGGCAATCATTTAAACTCCATTTTATACAGAGAGATACTGATAGCATCCCTAGAGCGATGAAAGAAAATACTTCTTCCCTTTATAGTTAACAAGCATGCCATGTCTGCTTTATTTTTTTAATTTGTTATATAGGAGCAAATGTTATCTACTAAAAAATCTAATTTTTTAAAGTAAAATTTGTCAGAAATTTTCCTAAAGATTCATGCAATAAATGCATAACATTCCAGATATATTTTGCACACAACTCATATGCCTGGGGACCTCAGTTCTCACCTCCCAAAGCAATGGCCACTTAGGACCTATGTCTCACTGCAAATGAAGGCGCAGGCACGTACCTGCTTTCCAAAGGACTTCACTGTTGCAGCAGATTACTGCTTTCCAGTTGCTTGCAACTGCCTTCCACCCAGAAGCCACATTGCTCTGCAGTAACATTTCTGCTCTGAGGCATCTGCTTCAGTGCGAAACCTGCCACGTTGCTTTAAATGGAGGAAACAGGTTTTGTGCTCCACTGACTGTGGAGCTTCTACCAAAACGTGGCCCAGCACCTGGGTGTTGCCACCTCCTCAGGACTGCAGCTGCATCCAGAGCACCTGACTGTATTCCTCTGCTCCTACACACTTAAGTTGCATTTGCATAACAGGACTAATACACAAGGTATTCTTGAAAATGCTGATCCTAATCCAGTCCTACTGTCTCTTTGTGTTCAGCCAAGCACACTGCTGGCCCCACCACTTTTGTATAAGAATTTTCTCCATTTTTGTTCAGCTACAAAGATCTTAAAAGCCTGCATTAAGTTTTTCTAATTAATATTTTTTTTAAAAAATTTAACTCTTCTACAGTGCAGTCTGAGCACAGAGTGTATGATCTGCAATCAGTAACTAAGAAATATTGGCGTCTCCTTTAGAGACGTGTATGTGCTTCTGTCCATGGCATGGCTTTCCAGTCTACAAAAGGGGAATTGCATGGGCTTGCTGTTTTTCCCCCTTCACTGCCCCTTTCAAGTATTTGGACAGTGTATTCAACCAACCTGTGTGATGATGGGAAAATAACTGCAGGTGAGCTAATAGGTGCCTGCTCCCGGTTTCTCGCAGAAGCCTCCTGAACCACCACAGCCTGACGCTGTGTGTGCAGAGGTGCTCGGGGCGTACGCCATGCAGGTTCTGGCTAGCCAAAATGAAGATGAGGTCCTCTAAGTACATTTGCATACATCATTCCCCTGGATACCATAAAATGGCATGTCTGCTGTTTTTTAATGAATACCGCAGATTTAAAACAATTGAGTTTTCCTCTATTGCTGTTTCAGTCTAATCCTATTAAAAAGTAACAGTTAAGAAAATTTTATCTTCACTATGGTCTGGGATTTATAAAAGGTTGGGTTCTCTAACCTGCCCAACATGCTTTCTTAACAGCTGTCAGCTCCTGTCTAACAGGAAAGCAAAATTGCATTAGAAAGGATCAGTTTCCAACCTGCAATGTCACTGGCCTACAAAACACTGGACATAATGGGGTTTCTATGCCATACTGAACCATAATTCATGGCCGGCCACTTCTTCACCAGACCCAATGGATCTTATTGAGCAGATATTATGCTACTTTTAAGGACTGTTTCAGAGTCTGTCACCCTTTGGGGGAGACCTGCTGCAGGAAACCTGCAAAACAAACTGACCTGTAGGAGACATGCAGCCCACAAACCCAGCTCTGTGTTTCATCATGTTGCACAGTAGGGAAATTAGCTATGTGGCCACCTTGTAAGATGGACTGACAACGAAGAGCTACTAATGACCACACAGTATGATTCAAGTGGGGGCCACTGTAGAAATTAAAAATTGAAATTTTTACTTTTAAGCTATTCCACAAGCCATGTTTGCATTTCATATTGTCACAATGTCTAATCAAATACTAACCAGAAATAAAGAAATTATTTTTTAATAGTAAAATATTTAATCTGATTAACAGGAAAGATGAGCTTTTACTTTTTGGATAAAGTCTTTCATTTTTATTTTTGAAAGGACAAGTCAGAATCTTTGAAATCTTGTGGAGTGAGAGGAATGCTTGCCCTCATACCATGTCTAGTCACCAGACCACACATTTTAGTTCAAGAACGCACATAAATTATACAGCCCTTTCCTGCAGCTGCACAGAATAATAGGAATTGCAAAGAATAATTTATTCAGTTTTCCATCGATTCTTAGAAAGGACAAATAGCACTATTTTTTTTCCCACCCAACTAGAAAACCTTGTCTTCTATACATTCTTCTTTACAGAAACATCTCCCTTCTCCACTTTCTGGTAGATCAATTGTCTGTATGGGCACTCCTAAGAAAGATTTCCTTGTGGTGTCTTCTAAAACCCAGTCAGCCAGCTGTGACTGGCAGTGACTTAACTGCATTAACACAAAAAGAAACAACCCCAAAGCAGTAAAATTCTCTGAACCGTATGTCGCATGTTTTATGCTTTCGTGCTCTGCTGTGCCTCAGCCTCCAATATGTACCACAGCTGCAAGTGCAGCTGAAGTATCTTCTGGGGACCAGGTCCCAGTGTGTACATGGGGACAATGTGCCATGACTGTGTGCCCCTGCGACATGTCTTCAGGCTCTCCAATGCCTCTGTGCCTAGCACTTACAACTCGGCAAAACTCCTTGGTACTTGCAGAAATGCTACACTGGGGATGACAGCAAATACTAATATTTGCTAATGGGTGGCCAGAAAAGGTTGCTGATGGCATGAATCCTCAGCCAAGAGTCAGTTTGCATTAGTCAATATCTCGCACTGGCACAAGGGCTTTTACCGAAGGGGCAGCCCACCCTGGCTCTGTATTGGTAGTCAGCCTGAAGAACAGAAGTGTTACTACAGGCTTTTTTAGTCTGTCCCTTGAGTATTCCCAGGGTAGGTGAGCCATCAGTTGCCTCACATCCATGTGACAGATCATTCATAAGAGCTATCTAGCTTTTAAGTAACGAGGCTTTCCATTCCCCATGGAGATTTAAGTGCTAGGTGCTCACCATTTTTGGTAGGAACAGAGAGCTGACAGACTTTTGTGGGCCTGGATATAAACGCATACACATGAGGGTGAGTTTCCCTTACTGCCTGATGGTCTCCAAATGCTGTGAAGCTCCCCTTGCAACACTGTGCGCCCACTACCTTGATGCTACAGACCTGGTGCTACCCGACTCTGGTGAGGGAGGGGAACACAGAGGACGGCAAAACTAGTTTGAAGTGTTAGATAATACCTCCCCAACACCTCCCTCTCTTACTTGACTGATATGTTGTCAAGCAAAGGAGTCTTAGCCTCTTCGACCAAAAATTCAGATCTGAGCACTTCTGCTATACCATCTCACCTCTGTTTACCTTGGATAAACCAAAATGCTACAATTTCTACCTGCGTCTCTGCCCTGCCACTCCCATGCCTGTCAAATCCTACAGACTGTGGATGGCACCATATTCTACGGGAGCGGTTTCAAACACCATGGTTGAAAGCTGTCTTGGTCTTCCCATTTCACCATTCTGTATTGCAGCAGTGCCCAGAGGACCCTCAAAAGTTTGGGTTACTGTGTGCAGAAAACAGCAGTTACACAGTTACCCAAAATTTCTTGTGGAGACCATGTTGTGCTTTCCTAGACCCCCATTAAAAGCAAAGAAACAACACAAAGCCCGAAGAGCATTCAGACCAAAATTTATTCTGCTTTTAGAAAGGAGAGATGCCTGTTCTATGGGACATAAGAAAGCCAGGCACTCATTCCTACCAACTCCGTCTCCCTTCCTGAACACGCAGGTGTTATGGGGTATTGTCACAAATGTAAAGTTGGACACCCTTCCTGCGCCAGTTATCTCAACATTCAAACCACGCTTTGATGACAGAGGAGCTGAGGCAGCATCTCATGGGGAAGAATCATCTGTGCACCTCCGGAAAGGAGAAAATTCTCCCTGCACCAGCGTGTGGAAGGTACTCATCGCTCTGGGTTAGCTCTGTGCGTACACAAAGCTATCTGGTTTGTTGTAGGAAACCATTATTTCTCTGGTTCTTCCATATCACTGGGCATCCCTGCAGAGCCCCGTAGCGTGTTGTACACAGTGTGATACACGACGGCCGTTTTCCAAGTCAGAGTGCAAGCAAGGTCATACTTCGTTACACTAAATCAATACTTTGAGAGAGAAGAGTGTATTCAACCTGCTATGAGATGATAAATGAGAACAGGGAGCAGAGTGCAGATGTATTAGCTTAACAGGGCGCTACTGATTTTTAAAATCAGACTTATTGTCGCCATTTATTTGATGTGCAAGGGAAACATATTTTGTAAGAAAATTTCTAATTACTCTGAGGCAACAATTAATCTTATGAGTACTAGGTACTACCATTCGCACTACAGGAATACCAAGAAGCCCCAGACAAGGAGACAAAACTTAAGATTCAGCTATATCAACCATCAGATTTCCATGTGGAGATGCACAGCGATCCTTACTCATATGTAACCTCCACCACTGCTGCAATTCAATTGTGGTATTTTGTCCTGCAAAAGTTATTTTTTAAGGGGTGGTCGCCATGAAAGAATTTGTCTGTCCATTGTAGCTGCAGGCTCTCCGTCTTGACTTTGCATCTGTTCTCAGTTTAGGCCTCAAAGTGCAAGTTTCTGATACTTAACTAAACCTCTCCTTGCTAGAAGCATATCATATCCTCTGCAGATCTGCTAGTAAAAGTCTTGAATGTCACTGTGGGCTATACACAGGAGGAATATCAAACAACATTACTGCTAGCCCTGTTTTGCCAACTCTTGTGATTTTATAGCACGTTTCATGACATCTATTTTTCTGAAAACCTTAGCTATAGAGTTATGTGACAATATGGGAATCTCCACTTACATATAAAAAAGGAAGTTATGAGACCTTATGAATGCAGGGAAAAGGTGGAAGTATGATCCAACTATGGAAAAGGATAAAAAAAAGTATATAAAATATTGTCCTTTTTTCTTGTTACCTGTATTTTACAAGCCAAATCTCCACTTCATTATGGAGCCAACATAAAACCATATTCTTCCATGCAAACCAGCAAGGATGAACACGCCCTTTTATTGCACTGTAGGCTCTTTGTGACCCCTTTTGTTCCCCCAAGTAGTGGTAATGTTACGACTCCACAGCTCCAGCTGGGCACTTCGGTGTGTATCAGACTGTCAAAGGCAGATCATTTCTGATAGATGACAGTTTATTTTCTAAATCAGTAATATCTTTGCCATCAACTTGAGCTGAAGTCAGTAACACATTGTCATCAGGAAACAAGGATGATAAGTTTAACGCAATAAAGTTGCCAAGGAAGTGACTGAATGCAAATTAAAACTTAACTCTTGCTCAGATCTGCATAGTTTTCTTTTCCAAATGTCTGTAGCCCTTCCACAATTCCTTATCCTTGGTTTACAATCTAAAGGTGGAGAAAACAGTAGTTCCTGCAAAGCTTCCCATTCCTTCTAATTTTCTATAACCATGAACTAATTTAAGCAGTATTTATAATAGTGAGTTTGCTAAAAATTTCCCTCTGGAATAATTTCCTCTAAAGTGTGATATGAGAAAAGATTTAGCTGGTAATTACTATGTATGTTTCTCATCTAAAGTGTATCCTGTAGCTGATTCTCCAGAAACAGTGTCTAAAAATACTGGATTGCAGGGGAAAAAAAGTTACTGGCATGTGAGTGTGAGAAGAATATATCTTATTTACCCTATTTGAAAGGAAAATTGAAAGACAGAGTTTCAAACACTGATAAGAGAAACATGAAGGTAAAGTTTTGCATGAAAAAAATTGGGAAAAGAGCTGAATTTCAGTCTTGGCATTTGCACAGACAGACGTCAAACAGGACAGGAAAACAAGAAGCCTGCACAGGATGTAAGGATGCGTACATTTATGAGTTTCTTTTCCTTTAGGTTTCTGAAATGCTTTCTTACAGTGTGACAAACAGATGGGATCCACCCACCAGGAGTTAATCGTAAACATGTTCACTACATTTAGAGGTATGTTATGAAAATATAACCATTGCATACAGAAGCGGTAAGGGGCAGGGCACAACAGAGACTGTATTTCCAAGGGTGCTTCTTTCATTTAAACCCTTTCCTATTCTACATTGCATGCTGAATTCTTCTGCAAATCTGGTCAAGACTTTGCATTCTGAAGAAAGACTGCAAGCCAAGCGTGGTTGTGGGGTAAGAAAAGAAACATGAAAAACAGTAAGGAGTGATATTAAAAATGTGCAAATACACACACACCAAGGATGAAATGGCCGGCAGCTCCTGAGTTTTCTTATCAAGGGGAAGGAGAAAACCATTAAGAAGAAAGGCAGCATGGTGCCGAACAATGGAGTTTTCCATAGTAAAGTATTTTTTGGCCATTGAACATTTCTACTGTGTGTTTTCTATGACGCATCAAGCTGGGCGCTGACTGCCACCCAAATATGACCTTTGATAGGCTCGAGCCACCAGGCAATACCTGCAAGAGATGACTTTACTTGTCTACACTATGGCCAGTTGCCATGCTGGAGCACAGCATGGGATTGCTACATGGCTTAGTTCAAAGGCACACTGATGTCAGAAGCAATGAAGAAAGTTAAAAACAAAATCTGATCAAATTAGTTTGATAATGAAACAAACATAAGTTCAGTCACATCCACAAATGGTTTAATCTCTGGTGCTTGATAATGGTATGTCAGGTGGCGGCCAAAAATTAAATCTGCACGGATTCATTAAAAAGGGAGAAGGTTTAGAAATACTTTTCTAAACTGTTAACAGCATATCTTGACCCGTGTGGAGCATTCAATGGGAATGGCGGTAATACTCCTATCTCCCATTTACAAGAAAGCCCTCTATAATGGAAAGACATATAGAAAAAAAAATCCTCTTTTCTTATATATATTACGTAACTTTTGCCAAGTCAAAGTCTGCCATAATGATCTTTCCTGCAGTCCTGTGCTGAACAGCTGGCATACAGAGAAGATAGACATACTAATAAAATATGACGCTTGTTGCAAGGATGCAACTAGCTGGCTGACAGTCCTGATAACTGGCAATGGTGGAAAAAGGCTCTCTTCCTTCCAAGAGGCATGCTAGAAAACTGGCGCCAGCACTTTCACCTTTTTGTTTTTCCTCTCTGAATCTTAACAGCCCTAAAAACTCAGAATTTCCCACCACCTGTCCAAGATCACAGCTTGAAAGGCAGAGGCAAAAGTGATCCATTCCACTGCTAGGGTTTTGAAAATACATGCCACAGTTACGTGATTTGTAATGACTCGGACAGAACAGTTCTGTATAGCTGAAAATATTTCCATCTATGCTTCTCCTTCTTAAAGCCATTCTTTACTCACAGTGTAAATGATTTTTTTCTTTCTAAGAGTTATTTGCTGAGGGACAGTATCTTTGGATGTGTCTGTGACTCAAAATAGAAGGGGAGAGAAATCAAGCTATAGGTGGTGTTGCTGCAGAGAAGGAAATGCAATCTATTTATTTCCTATGTCATGCTAGACTGTGCAGAGACATTCTTGCTTTGCTTCCCTAGAAATACGGAAGCATGAGGTATTCAGTGGTGCAATGCTGTACTACATATTCTGTGTGATGGCCCATCAGCTTCTAAACTCTCTCTGTCCCCAGTTGCAAAGGTACTAACAAAACCTGCCCCTATACACTCCAAATTAGACCAGGCGATCAGTAACAGTGATTATGAATGTGAGCAAAAGGAAGAACCACCAGGTCAGCAGGGCTGGGTCCAGGTTCCTTCCCTGGCTTCAGATGCCTCTGAACTGGAGTCAGCAGGCAGATGTTCAATGCAAATTCTGGTGCTGAGACATCTCTGAAGGATCTATGAAAGTGCATTATTGGTATTATTCTGCTTGTATGCAGGAAGGCAGTAAAAAAGAAAAATGATGGGTTAATTGATTGCACACACTGTAGTCACAGAATATATGCAACACTGCAGAGGATCAGCGCTGCAGCACAGGTTGGAGTATGAAGTCCACTGATGCCAGCTAACCAAAATGCATGAATACTCTACAGAAGATGCTCTTCTGAAGTGCTTGCTGTGGTGGAGGTGGTGGAGAGCTTGGGCCACCAAAGGGTCAGAGCATCCTGCAGGGAAGAAGGTAGGTAAGACAAGATTCCTGTGCTTACATAGGGTCCTTCTGCACCCATAACAGAAGCATTTCAGTGGACTGTGGGTTTCAGTGCAGCGCAGGAACCTTTGACCAGAGCAGTTAATGTGGACATGAACAGTGGGGTTCAGCATGTAGCCTGCCAATGGCAGAGTCAAATGAAGTACCTATAGGGTTCAGTTTGCCGAATGTCCTTGGGTAAATGATTTCACTTTTCTGTGCTCATTTCTCATCTTCTGTGGTCTCTGCTCTACTGGAGGCTGACGCTGGGCATGTGTTTGCTGTTGTGCTAGTACAACAAGGCTCAGACCTCAGGTGGTGCTGCTTTAATGCCAGTAACGAACACTAGAGATTTGTCTTCTCCACTGCCAAAACAGAAAGAAAACTACCCTGAAACTACTCAGAAGGTGCATGATGGGGTTCCCTTTCCTACGCTTGTAGCACCAAGTTTCACTAACTGCTGGAGACAGAATAATAAAGCTCTGGGAACTGCTTGTGCCTGAAGTCCCATCTTCAAAGGACCATTTAGACTTGTTTTAGATGATTTTCGTATAGTTCAACAGTAAGTATCACAGTCCACATTTTGTAGGGAAGGATGGGGACGGAAGTTTAAGTGGCATGAACAATCCTACAGGATGATTCAGTGACAAAACCAAAACTAATTGTATTATAGAGGTGTGGGTTTTTTGCTTTTTTTGCATGACAAATGCTGTGGTCTCCAATGGCATGTCCTGTATTCCTTACTACTGAATAGATTTGGTTTCTCTCCTTCCTTTTATCTGTGTTTCATGGAAAAAAAAAAACAAACAACCCCAAATTAATATTGATTGATTGAATTTTAAAAGCACAGAGATCAATGAGGCAATCAATGTTAAAAAGGTAAGTAGGTGCAATTTTCTCCTATCACAAACTGTGTACTGTTGTTCAATTTGCCACTTGTGAAACTGGTCAGCTGCCTCAGAAAAACTATTTTCCTCCTACAAAATGCTCGAAGTCTCTTCAGGCTAAAGCACTTCAATAAACACTTGATTTGCCACAATGGAGATTTGGTTGGATTTCTAGCAGATGCAAAAGTCAGATGCACTGATGTTTCACAGTGTCTTTCACATCAATACAAGTGGTACTCTGGATATATGAAGCATCACACAACAACATATTTTCTGAAAAATGCAGGCTTTGAAAATGTCTCATGCTGAGTGTTCAGAGTTAGTGGATACTTTTGACAATTTTGCTCTTACTCATGTGTCAGGAAAAAAGTGGTAAGACAGCCAGTCCTCATCAGAGCCATGGAAAATAAAAAAATAATTTTGTGATGGTGGTTGTTGGGAAAAAATGTCTGAATAAGGACACTAAGGAGAATAATAAACAACTGCAATGCCTCCTTTCTGAAACAGAAGTTTAGACTTCATGCTGACTTTACTGAGTAAGGCTCTTTGGCACGTATTATTCAGTCAGATGGGGAGTTAATCGATGCCATACACCACAGCACTCTGCAGCGGCAGCTGTGCTCATCCTAGCTGCTCTGTACTGAACTTGGAGCGAGTTACCAGCTTGCTTCCATTACCTTTGATATCTGTTGTACACCCACTTCAATAAACATTTGATTTGCCACAATGTGGACTTGTTTTGGATACCTAGCAGACCCAAAAGCCAGATGTGCACCTTTGTACAGATGTAGGTACTTCAGTGTATGATGTAGACATGCCCTAAAGGATCATAATTATTCTTTTGGTGCCTTTTAGCCAAGGAAAACATTTCCAACATGTTGTAGACGGAATACGCTATGGTAACCTTTGAAAGACAATACAGCTGGAATTGCTGAGTGCCATTTATACTGTCACTTTTCAGAAAGTGATGCACTTCACAGTAAAAACCATCCCAACTCTTGGACCAACCAAAACCACTGTTTCTCAATCAGTCAAAACAGGGGTCTTTTTGTTTTTCTATTTTTTTTCTTAAAGGGAAGAAAATTGGTCAAAAAAGAGGGAGTTAAGTTGTTAAATCACAGGCCAATGTGACAATCACAACGGTTTAAAATTCAGGAGGTAATTTCTGCTACAACACAGTCAAAGGTTGTCACCAAGCTTCACCACCTTTGCACTTCAGGAAAGTGTCCAATATCTGTGATTCTGGATCACACATGGAAACATATCATACTTCAGCAATATATCCACAAGCAAACCAATTGTTCATTGTTTATGGTTTAAGAGGGGTTTTATTAAGTCAAAAAAGGAGAAACTTCTTGAAATGGAGTGCAATGCTAACAGCACATCAGCAGTGAAGCTCTCTGATCAGTTTCTTAAACTTATGTGAACCGTCTCAAAACTTAGAAACAAAGAAAGATAAATCCGTAAGGTTGTGCTATATTCTGAGCACCTGTTGCCCTACCTTAATGCATGTGGAAAGCCTTTCTGCACATACAGGTCAAAATGCAGCCACAATGAAATCACCTGCCTGAAGTTGAGCTTTCTAGAGGACTTTGACAATTCATCCGCCCTACAGATTACGTGTAATGTGTTTTCCAGCTCACAACAATGTCCTAAGGATCTGCTACGAAGTTTCAGTGCAAAGTTTTGCATTGATTTGCAAATACAACTCAGAAACAAGTTAGGCTGAAGAAAGAGAAAAGCAATGAAATTCAGTGACAGTATTGGCCTGATTTGCTTCTGCTAGCATTATTCTATGCTAGCTGAAGGGCGGGGGTCTCATCCCCTTTGATTTTAGGCTAGAGCATTAGAGAAATTTCAGCTTGCTAAGCCTTCACAGTTTCACACCTTCCAGGACCAACAAAGAAACCACAAACAAGATTTCCCTGGAACTAAAAATACAACCCCCCTTTTTTTTTTCTCCATTTTTTTTTCACCATCATCTTTCTGAAAAAATAAGGCTGTTACTATATATTTTTTTTTCTGTTGGTAACATTTCTAGCAAGAGAAAAAGCTTTTGCTGGACGGAAGAGTCAACTGAAGAAGCACCTACTTACAAAGCGTAGGTAAAGCACAGGAAGCTTATTTCAGCAAAGGTTATTAAATATCAGGACTCTTGGTAACACACAAGAGAAGAAGTCAAGAGTAGTGGCTGTTAAGACACACAGGTTCTCAAACTAGCTGTCTCCTGTGGGTGAATGAGAACATGTGGAGTCTAAAATCCACTCATTATTTTACATGAAACTTTTGATAAGTGAGTTTAGCCATGTAAGAGCATGTGTCGAGTGGCAAAGTATGCACCTCTCAAGTTTAGAGGAATTGTTATTTCCACCTTCTCTATTTACTCTCAGCCTTATAACTGATTGTCCTGGAAAATCTGATTTCGATGTGTGATCTGGCACATATCTGGCACTTTTAATGATGATAAAGAGTCAGAAATAGTGTGAATACTTTTGGGGATAGAATGGGTCTGTTCCTGCTCATCACTGAAACTAGCAGTAAAATTCCTATTAACTTGGTGGGGAACAGGACAGAGTCCTACTGCAGGAGAAGAGTATAGGGACTGGTGTTCTAAATCCAACAAAAGTGGTAATTTTATGTACTCGGACGTGATCATGTTACCCAACATATCAGAACTCCAGTGTATGACTACCCACGCACTAAGCCTATCCAAAATGCAAAGTAGACCAACACAGCTTCAGACTTCTTTCACTGCGGTTGGATCAAATTGTTCTCCTGTGTCTCCAAGCATCCATATGTCGCTTGCCAAGTCTCAGGGAAGAATTGTGCTTGGCATCACAAGAAAACTGACTGGCTGCAGAAGAACCCTTTATAGGTAAGCTGCTTATCACTGGGTGATTGAGCAATATCTGAGAATAAGTAAAAATAGTGGAGGAATATGGAAAGTTTTTCCTACCCTTAAACAAGATCAGCTAAACCTCAGTATTTTCTTCACTAGGCCAGACAACTCTGATTTATTCTGTCTTCCCTCAGAAGTCATTTTTCTCCACTTCTGATCATTCCTGGCTCTCCTGTACTGTTCTCCATTTAGCCCGTGTCTTTCTCGGAGATTAACGTTCAGCATGGGTCTCAACAAAGCACCATTTCATGTGCCTTATAGGCAGCACTCCTGTTTATATATACCAGTCTGTTCGCCTTTTCCATGGTGGATGACACTGCTGACTGATGTTCCCTGGACTATCCACTATCATCTTTTCTTTAGAGCTGCTATCCAGCAATGGTTTAGTACTAGGTGTTAAGAATCCTTCATTTGTTTTGAAGACACCATGTGAAAAAGGCTAGTAATCTGCCAGTACCATTTTAAACTCTCTTTTTCACACGTATTCACAGTCCCTTTCAGCGAGGCCCAGGTTACAGATACAGTGACTGCCCTGCATTATCTGATCCAGGTCCATGACATGCTGTCTAGAACTGGAACAAGGTCAGACCCAGGCTGGACACTCTTTGGTACAGGTTTCCACTGTGACAACTGATTGCTAGTATATATATTCTTGCTTCAGTTCTCCAGCCACTTTTGTACCTGTTAGCTTCAGCTAGACAGAGAGGTGACCAACACAACAACGCCAATGATAAACCAGATCTACCACCTTCTAATTGAAACCTCCTTCAGCTCAGTGTGCCAACTGCAGCCAAAAGCACGAACCATGCAACAAGCCCTGCAGGTATGTGTTCCTGGTCGGTGAGCTCACTGGTGTCACCAGACAAGCACACAGCCCGATACCACTTCTGACTTCAGTTTAGCTAAACCACTCTCCAATCCGTAAAGATAGCGACAATATATAATCAGGGGCACCTTATCTTTTCGGACCTTACTGCCTTGCAACCAGCCACCTATGACTTGCCTGCAATCACATGGTCAGTATTAGCCACATCAATGTAAATTGGATTTTGTTCATCAAGGAACATGTGTTTTCAAAGTAATAGGGACCAGAGACTGTTTGTGTTCCCTTATGTGTCTAAGCGAGGATGGTGGTTTGCCCTACAACGTCACAAACCAACATGAAGTGGAAACTGGAGCTGTAGGCACTTGGACCACCAAAATACTAGTCTTGTTTCCTTATGTCTGCTTTTCATGGGCTGTGAGTTCTCAGGCAAAGAAGGATGGTGCATTGCTCTCCTGAGAGACTGGGACCAAATGCAAAGGAGAACTATTCCCAGCGCTCCAAGATTTGTGGCAGAGTTGTAGCAGCAACTCCTACCAGCTCTCTCCAGCAGTGTTGTCTGTCCCCTCCTTCTTAGCAGTGGAATAATCTTTAAAAGATACCTCGTCTCTTTAATTATGAATTACTATACTGTTTTAAAAGCCCAGGAAAAAAAATCATCATCAATGCAAAGAGTTATCTATATTAGAAACTTTATTGATTCTGGAACAACTCCTCTGTGGTACATTCAGTCGTGTGAATTGCTGAGAAATTCACAGAGGAGGAGGTCTGCACAGTTCAGTGTCACATCAATCTCATCAAAACCTTTGCTCAGCATTATATGCAGTGTTGTACATGATAAGGACAAAAACACATGTAAACCACTTAGATTCTATTATTTTTTCTCTGGAGATCAGGCAGCTGATAATGAAAACATGAAAAGTATGAGCAGGTTTCTATTTTGCAGATGAGTTTCAGATATCCTAGCTGATTTCAGTCTAAATTTTGTACTTTTTGAAACTTCAGCAATAGCAAGCATAAATTTAGCTGATATTTCTTACTGTCTTACAGATACAGGGGCACAGTTCTTACAGATGTTATGTTTAGACTGTTCTTTATTTCATTTTTTAAAAAATGGAGAATTTTTTTTCCTGTCTAGTTAAAAGTTACTTCCTTAACCAGAACAGTTTACAAAGTTTACCATGATGCTGGGATGTGTTTATGTACATTCCTAATTCAGTAGTTATCCCTGCCACAACGAGTGGTCTTAAAGATGCAGCTTAAAATGCTGGAAAAAGAATCAGCCTTCTGCTGGAGTCTACTTCTCCAAAGTGCAGCAAGTGCTTGCATATGCTTATATTTATTAAGAACAAGTACATGATTAACAACCATGTCTCACTTTTTATGTCAATGTAGGTAGGAATTAAAAATAGATAAGGGATTAACTCACAAACACTATACTATCTGCCCAAAGCTGCCAGGACTTGCCAACACATCCAAGACAGTAATTTTGAACCAAAGCCAGCGTATAAGACAATCCAGTCCCCTCTGCTGCAGTTACCGTAAATTTAGTGACACCTTGGTTGCCAAATGCTTGCTTTATGCTCCAAACGGGAAACAGTTGGGTGACTAGGGATCCTTTAAAAACCCATGGATGTCAGCGGGAGTTTTTCCAAGGACCTGACGCATGGCGCAGCGCAGACCTGTTCCACGAGAAGCTAACAAGTGTGTGCGTGTGTGTTTGTGTGTACTCCAAGCCCACTGGGAAGGACCATTCAGCCTTACGCTGGCACTGCAGCACGCGGCACTCAGCTGGTTAATAGCTAGACGCCTGCATTTAGCACCGCTACCCGCTCCTGAGTAATCTCAGCTCCGCGCTAGCTCCTGCTGCTGCCATAAAGAGACTGCAGCTGTGTGACTCTCTGCAGCAAGCATTGCGGGCGGCTCAACTCTTCCTCCTCCAGCAATAAATTACACAGCAATCTGCCTTCTAATTTCTGTCTGCAATTTTCAGCCTCTTAACAGGGGCTCCTTATCCATTACCTGCCCAGGTTACGTCCTTCTACTGCATTGCTGCTTACAACCCTGCATGGCAAAAGAACATGGCTGAAGCAGAGGAGCTGACAATGACATGTCCCCAAAAGGCTGGGAAGCACCTTTTATTTAGCCCTCTGCTGGTAAATTGAGGGCTTTCTTTCAAGGTATGTGTTTTTTAAAATCTGAGCACACCTCTGCTGTTCAAATCTTGAGCTGATTGTCAGCCACTGCGACTATTAGGCATTGCAGAGGGGCTGAGCCCCACCCTGCTAACCATTGTCTGTGGATCCTGACAAATGATGCTGGCAGCTCAAATTAAAATAATCATAGCACTGCCTAAATCAACAACCTGAACTCTGCGCTGTCTGGAAAGGGCCACAACTCATAGATGAGAGCAGGTCTGTCTCCTTGCAAAAAAAGAGCTCCCCAAACTACATTGGTTGTNTTTTTTTTTTTTTTTGTGCACAGAGAGCATTTGTTTTTACTGGCGAAGAGGAAGAAAGCTTTACATGCCTCCAGCGCCTAACCTCACTGCAAGTCAGCTAAGTAACAAAAAGCATCTGTGTGTCAAGAGCTACACAGGTCTGGTGTGCAATTGCCAAAAGACCATACTCATTTCACTGCCACCGGACCTGTCGGGTGATGTTAACCCTTGCAGGCACGTGGCTTTCACAGATCAGAATTTGCAACGGAAATCAGGACCAGAGGCAGGTGTAGCACCCCTGCACTCCCAAGCCCTGCTCCTGAAAGGCATCCTGAGTCCAAACAGTGCCTCAGCACACACAGGCTCAGGACAGGCTCACGTGCCGTTCAAGAGAGGGCAAGGTTTGTGATCACATTTCAGCCCCATCCTACCTAAATACGGAAGCATGGGATTTAATTCATGGCTCTGTTAACTTTCTTGGTGAAACAGGCAAACAAATCCCTTGCCCAAGCTTCATTTCCCCTGTCAATAGACAAATACACTAAAATCTTTGCAAAGTTCCTTGGGACCCACTCACAAAGAGGCTCAGAAGCTAAATATTACTAGTGTGGGTCCTCATAATTTACTACACATGCATGGTCCACTGCTTTCCCAAATACATGCTGCAGACCAACCATCTTGCTGTTGACTGTACTTTGCAAGTATTCAGCTGATGAAGGAGTAGACTTCATCCTGTACAAGAATAAAGCAGTGTTTGTAAACCTGGTAAGAAGTTAGATACAAGGAGTGATTCGTGGAAGAGCAAGAGTGCTTGAGGAGAGGCTGAGCATCACCGTGCACCCGCTTCCAGCCCCATCCCGCCCTCGTCCCAGCTATCTGGCTATCCATCGGTTTTATCATGGCATGTAAATCCCAAAGTCTCACCTCTGACATCACATCAACATCTACCCCACTGCTACCGTGGTGTGTGGCATCTGTCCTTAAAGTTACACGCCAGGCTAGAGCTGTTTATTAGTTTCCAAAAATGTAAATCTTTCACAACTATTTTACTTTAACAGAGTGACTTAACAGCAACAGGAAAATCACAAAAACTTGTCACCCATTTTCAACTTCTTCTGCAAAACATAAATTTGAAAGGCACAAAATGAAATCCAGTATCTCAGCTCCTTGTCTGTGCTCAAGAGATGTTGGTGATGTGTTAAGGGCGAGGAATGTGCTGTGGAAACAATTCTAAATTTAAACAGTTGAGTTTGGGTAAGTCTGGAGACTGTCTAGAAATTTCTCGAGAGCAAGCTGGTTTCTGGTTTCTATTTGTTCCTAGTTTTCACTGATACTTTGACAGCAATATTTTTTCATCATATTTCCGTTTCTCTTGCTGTCATGCAGACATTCCTAAAGCAAAAGTACAGATAAAACCCAAGACGGTAACTTTAGTTTTCAGACATTACTGGCATTTTTCTTTGGCTTTTGGCTTAGAATGGTCAAAGGCCATAACATTTCTTACACTGTGCATGAACTCGCAGTGTTTTATATGCTCTAGAAGTTCAAGACAAGATACAACTGTGCTCGCACGGGTTTCTCTCTGCAAGGACTGCCACGAAGCTGACTCATGATATCGCTGCAGTCCACGGCAGGGCTGCAGATTTGTGTGAGAGAAACCCCTCTTCATCCCTTACAGCGAATGTAAACATAACACTTCCTCTCCCATGACTGATTTCCACTGAGGTTCACAGGAACCTCACAGGTTCACGTTGTGCTCACAATATAGATCCCATTTAGATTTACATTGCGATAATCCCCAGTTTACACACACTAAGCCCATCCCTGGAAATATTTGCAGCACGATACAGACTCTTCCTAACGCCGCCAGGTTTTCCTCGCCATAGAGTACTCTGGAAATCTGTTAAGGTCTGACTAGCCCTTAAGTTTTTTCAGCTCAGAATATAAAAGGAGGACAGCTACAGCTACAGGAAGATTTTCTATTTCAGGTAGTTGGATGTTAGGACTGCTGAGGAACAAGATGGCAGAGGAACGGTTTTGATTAATCAGAGCCTTAAATACAATTTCAAATAGGATAATGAGGGAAAAATGGGAATGGAAAAATGGGATTAAAATATGTTGCAGCAATATTCAAATACGCTTCATGATGAATTGCGAGGGGGGCTTTCTTTAATGCTGAAACTCACAAAAGCACTTAAAGACGTGGTTATTCCAGGAATGTGTTTGAGTACACAGGATGGGCTGCACTGCGCCAGACCACCTAGCCCCTGCTCCATGCTAGTGCAGTGCCTAAAGCAGAAGACTTCAGGAGCATGGCAAATACATGTAAAACTTCTCTGCCAGCCTCTAGTAATTTGCAACTCAAAAACTACTTCTATGTAATGAGGAAGTCCTTAATGGATTCCACTTTCATGAGCATGCCTGGGCTCTCCTCAAGCCCAGGTGCACTCTGAGCATCCACCACATGCTGGAGAGAGAGGCTCTACAGCTCAACAACTCATTTTAGGAAGAACATCTCTTTGTGTTTGTTTTGTCCACAACTGCTACCCTCCTTAGACACCTACTAATTCTTGTCCCAAAAGGTGTGAGTAGTATTCCCTTATCTTCTCTCTCCGTAACACTCATGGCCTTACAGTCTTCTGCAGATTCTTCTTACTCACATATTTTCCAACCAGAAAAGTCCCACCCTGCTTACTCTTTCCATATCTTGCTGCCCTTTTTTTCTGCAGGCTTTAGGTCTGAAAACAACTGAATTCAGACAGATTTGATCACGTGCTTAACTATAAGGACAAAAACATTACTTCCTAAATGAAGGCATAGGAACCTAACCTAGTGTATTAAATAGTAAACTGTTGATTAAATGAATTTGCCACATCTTTCTATGTGATCCCCAACACCAGAGATTCTAATTTTCATGAACAATGTTCTCTGAAAGGACTCACAAAAATTGTGGAGAAGTGTCACAGTAAAATGACCTTGCACATGTTATCTACTAGTCATGAGTTTTAATTTTGTGAGGTAATAGACAATAGGTGAATGGGGGAAAAAAAGAGATACTGGCTTTTCTGCCAATAAATTTTCTGAAGTTTATGGACACCTCATGATGCTCACTGAAGTTGCTGAGTGTTCAACCCAGAAATGTAGAATGCCTAGGTTACCAGCAATTATGATACTGACACTGACCAGTATTATCTTTCCAAAAGATAATTGTATTACTAATCTCAAAGACCTGTTGAAAAATCAGTGCAATGCTATACGCAAACATACATGCACCTGCCTCCCCTTTGGGAGGGCTCTCAAACCTCACGTGGGATAGGTTTAACTGGTATGAAATTAATCTCCTTTGCAGAACAAGGATCCCCCCCTCATCCCTGTTGAATTACCTCCTGCATTAGTTCTAGTCCCTCGCGAAAGGCAGCACTGCTCAAACTGCAGAGCCCTCATCTGTGGGTCTGGCCAGTACTCACTTTTATTCGGATGCGCCATCCTGCATTGGCCTGTCTTAACACCAGCTGTATAGTGGTGTGAGGGACTTCTTAAATGGAGGACCCCATTTACCAAATAATCCAACTTGCTCTGCAGGACTGCTTTTTGTCCTTGTATTTGCTCCTCCACCTCTCTTTACGCTACTGATTTCGATTTTTGATTTACATCAAAGTACCAACAGAGAACACCTTCAAGCCTTGAAAAGCGGCTTCCTATAAGCTCTCCCCTGCCTTTGCTCTCAAGGAACAAGGCTCTGTTCAGCAGTCTCCCTCGCTACCATCAACTTTTTGAGACCCAGTCCTTAATCCATCTAAGGCAGACCCCACTGATACAGGAGGGGACTATTTTTAAACAACAGTGTCCTGACATACTAAGTGAAACACCTGGTGACATTTAAGTGATGTAGATCCATCCCAACAAACACATAATCTCATAGAAAAAGCAAGAATAGTCTTATTTGACAGGAGGTATCTCTGACATGGCTAATTGAACGTCAATAATTACTTTTCTTTAATGTTTCCCTGAGCTGGTTCTCAGAGATGGGCACTGGTTTTATTTGCTAAGAAATCAGTACATTGTAGTAGCTTCCTGCTGGCATCTGTAGGCTGGGCACGTCCTTAACCTGAAAACCTCCTCCAGCTCCTGCATTTGTTATTGCTCTAGTGGATGATTTCTCCTCAGTGCTGTCCCTCAGTGATTCCCTTCAATTCACAAGGCACTACATCGTATGTGCATTTGTGCCCCAGATGCACCGATACATACACAATACCCCCACTTCCCAGATTTATGACTGCTAACCGATGGAAAATATTTACATTTTGAAAATGCTTGTCTATATTTATATCACTATCTGGTGGTGATCTCTGCAGTCACAGAGACTGCGGACTGTGCGGAGTGTGCAGTCACACACTTTATTTATCAAAAATGTGATCAACTAACTCAGCTCACCTGTTCCCTGGCCACTGAGCTTGCTTCCTCTGGGACTAGTCGCATTCCAAACTTCTGAGCAACACACAGCAGGCATACTTTTTAAAGCCACAAAAATGCTTCCTTTTTCACCCAAAATTTTACACACACACACCCCTTCAGGAAAAGAGCAGATGCAAGCACTGAAGTGTGCCATAGGAACAAACTCAGAGAGGGGAAGGCTTCCAACCTCCTCTTTTAACCTCTTGCTTGCCTTCTGCAAGGCATCCTCCTGCAGCGTTCAGAGTGGGCACCGCTTGGCTCCATTGGCAGTAGAGCAGCAAATTTGTGCTGTGGTGATTTAGGGTCAGGCTCAAACAGATGCTAAGAGCATGACAGAAAGATTTACCAGTATCTGTCTGTGGCACACATGATGCCCAAGTGGTGAGATGTGATGTGACCTCAGCTCACGGAAGGATCGGAAAACCAATTGCTCCTGGCCATCATAGGACCTCCCCAGGACACAGAGTTTATGCTTTCCTCCCAGGCAGAGAGAACTGGGTTCCACTTTTCAGTAGTTGTCTCACATCTTCCCACTTCTCAAACTGGACTGCCACAGTGCTCTGAGTTTTTCAGAGTCTGCAGTCTCTCAGTTTGTGAATTTTAGGAACTTCAGAACTAGAAAGATCTGAAAATCACAGCTTAAGCATGTACAATGATATTAAAAACATACATTTAAAGCTTCTTCTTTTTTTTTTTTAGAATCACAAATTCTATTTTTTAAAGACTTGTTTAGCTGTTTCTTGCCCTGCTAAACCAAGTTCTCTTCAATCTTGCATCCAAGTTCTCCTCAATCTTGCATGCATCCCTAACAGCTCTCTGAGACATGGGCAGAGTCCATTATTCACAGTTTACAGATGGAAAATGAATGCACAGAGAGGCTAAATGCTTGCTGCTGGCAAAACAAGTGGCTAACTCATGTTCACCAAGGTTTAGACTAACGTCCTAACAGTTAGACCCCTTTTTTCCTCTTCCTATGACACTTGCCCCTGTGCCAGACAGGCATACATTAAAGCTGTGATTAGTCACAGCAACAAAGTACGAAATCAAACGCTTCACAAGGCACCAGACTTCTGGTGCAAATATTTGTATTTCCATGTTTGGATTTTGTTTTTCTTAAATACTGAGTGATGCACACTTAAAATTTACTCTGCCTGTGTTCCTGGCAAGTTCATTTGCCGTGTTGATTATAGAAGTAAGAACAAATGCACAGGCAGGAGTGTGTAGAAGTCCCAAACGTAAATGGATTTCTTTCTATATGCCTAGTATTCGGCCAGCTTCCTTGAAGAGTGCTGGTGTAAGCTTCTGCTCATCTGAGTGAGATACTGCAGCTTCTCAAAATAAAGGGAACACAAAGCTGAACCAAAATGCTGCCTTTTTCTTCTTCTAAGAAAGGCCATGCAACTTTTGAGGATGGACCTTATTTTAGCCAGCCGGTGGCCGAAGAGAAATGCCTAACTTGTGTCATGTCACTCATCCTCATGGAGCAAAGCTTACACTAGAAATAAACTTATCTGCATTCTGACAAACATTTGCAGCAGCCCAGGCATGGGAGAAAAGGTACCTAATAAGCTTATATGGAAAACCTGTTGCTCCGCAGAGTGGGTAAGTGAACACGCCAGTTCATGGAACCACATCCAAGCTTAAAATAAGGCTGAATATTTTTGAAGCTGAAGTAAAATTATTTCAGTCTAATTCACTGCATACATTGCTATCCTATGCTTTATTTGCTGCCAGAAATAGAAACCAAAGAGGAAATATATATATAGAAAATGAATATCCAGATTCTCAAAGCCTTCTCTCATACCAGCATAAACCTACTGTAAAAAGCTGCAATACACCAGGTGATAATTTTACATCCATAATGGCCTCACTGGTGTGAAATGCAAAGCACCAAGAAGCAGAGCATCTGATTTACTTTGGTGAAAGGTTTAAGCACATCATATGGAGTGGAAAAGGGTGCCGCTTGGTTTTCTGTTATAGAGCAGTCAAAAGACGCTGTAATAATGTCAACCATTGTTTTTTAATGTGGAGATGGAAGTTTTTCAGAGCTATGCACAGCAGCAATGCATGGAGCAGCTCTGCAGAACGGTTCTGCCATACAGGAGTCCCAAAGCAGAGGCAGTGGTGAGGGTGGCTGCCAGGGGAATGTTCCCTGTGTTTCCATTTGGAGATTTGGCAATACCTACTGCTGACAGAAAACTGTGAACCAGCTTAAAAATATGCGTCTACTTTCCGCTCCCTGAAAATTAAACGGTTATGGTATCCTCCCCCCCCCAAATGATACCATTTGCTCTATTTCAGAAAATATTTTAGAGAAAGAAACCCCCCAATCTATTTGTTTTACATCGGGTTATTTGAAATCTCCACAGACCTATTAGCAGACTTAAAGAAAACAGCTTGGAACAGCAGCAGCAGCAGCAGCAGCCATTCCTCTTACTACAAAGGAAATCTGTAATCTCTGCCGGCTACAGTAAAACGTAGCATCTGTTGATCACTGGGGGAACTGGGGAAGGGAACGTAAAACCCATGCGGGCTCTGCTGTTGCCTGTCATTTCCCTTCAGACCTCCAGGTGTGCGGTCCCCAGCATGGACCATGCCATCCCACCGGGACCGGCACAGCTGCAGCAGCATCCCAGCCATGGGGAGAAAGAAGAAGAAGAAGAAGAAGAAGAAGTAGAAGAAGAAGAAGAAGAAGAAGAAGAAGAAGAAGAAGAAGAAGAGCCAGGTGTCACTGCAACAAGGGCAGGCTGTGTGGGGCTGGCAGGCTGGCAGTGCCCATGGGAACACAGGCCTTTTGACACGGCGCCTGTGCCGTGCTAGAAGATGAGCTGGCAATTTCTGTGTGGCGAGGCAATGGTGGTTTTTCAACACCCAGGCCCAATCCTCACTGGGTGTCACTGCCCACGTTCCTCTGAGGTCTGCACCAGCTGAGCCCATATCTCACTCCAAATTACGGTCCTAGCCGTGAAAACAAAAGTTTTAACTAAAATGGAGCAAAATCCTGCCTAAACTTTACCCCTGGCAGGATGCAATTTGTCAGGGAATTTGTCTGAAAGCATGTGCTCAGCTACAGAGCTGAGGTGACAGTTTAACTAGTAGATCAAATAATTACACAAATTTGATAATGTAGTGTTTGTATTCGATTGTCTTAAAAATTTATAATATCACAATTACTTTCTGCGGTAAAAGCCACCCTGCAGCAGATCATTTTGTTTAACTTCTTAATCAGCTAAGCTAAAGCTCCCACCGTGAGAAAATATCTTTTCAGCAGAGTAGTGATTTTCTCCTGCAATCTCCCCTCCTCCCCACTTATTCCTTCTTTTCTTCTCCATCATCAATCTTTTAAGCATGCCACTGTGCATTCACATTTTTCTTTCTGCACGTGTCAGCTCAACGCTCTTCCTCAGAGCCCTCTTTCTCCGCCAAACCCTGCAAAGCAGACTTTTAACCACTCGCTTCCCGAATGGGGAACTCCACACACAACTTCGGGAAAGCGAGGCTCTCCGGGTGCTTCCCAGCCACCCTGCAGGGATCCCCCCCTTCCCTCCGCAAACCCGCGGCAACAGACAAAAGAGCGAGTAAAATGAAACTGACTTACTGCTATTGCTTGGAGCCTTTCCTTGTGCAACTCTGCTTCCGCCATCCTGGAGAGAAGGACACAGGAGGAGAGAGAGGGAGATGGGTGGTGGGGAGGGGGGGAAAAAAAAAAAAAAAGGAAACAAAAAGGCAAACAAAACCAAAGCAGAACACACACTGCAGTCACCCAGGGGGAACTGGAGTAATTGCAAAGCAAGTCGAGCTCCTGTGTAGTAGTCAGCCACTTTTGGAGGCACTGCAGGCTGGCTCACGGTACGATCATTTTAGTCACTGGACCAGTGCCTGCCTGGCTGCCTGACTCCCAGCTGTATTGCTAACTGCATTTTACTGCTGCTTCTGTGTGCTGCTGCTGTCACACAAGCCATGTATGCGCTCCCCAAGCAGCTGAGCGCAGGGACAGCTCGCATGGCTATAATTTTTCGCGTTGACGTCTCAGCTCATTTGCTCCTCCTATGGGGCGCTGGGTCACGACAGGAGCTCGACATCGGTGGCGTGCACAGTAATCCAAACCTGCACAACTGCAGCAGCGGCAGCAGCCGGGCGGCTGTGCCACAGCAGGTCCTTAGCGAGCGAGGAGGGAAGGACGGTGGCACCGGGGACGGGGAGCGGGAGCTGCGGCAGGCAGCGCCTGCCGCCCGAGCAAAAGCAGGTTCGGACAAGGGAAAGGACAGGGATGGCTGGAAGAGGGAGGACAGGGACAGCAGAGCCTCTCGGGAACACAGTGGGAGCACGGTACGCTGAGAAAGGCAGCTGCTGCTGCTGCCGGGCAGCGGGGAAGAGGGAAGGTGTCCATCCAACCCTGCACGTGCATTGCGCATTAAAGCACTGTACTGGCATCAGGCACTCATAAGTGACACGGCCGTATGTAAAAACAATCTGACTAAAGACCCCAGGTGTGTTATAAATAGGGAAGGAGGTGGGTGGGGAAGGGAGGGGAGGCCTGAGCCAGCATTGTGAGGGTACCCTTGATTTCAAGGTGGCTTCAGTTTTGCATGCAACCTCCTCACTTTTTTTTCTACTTTTTTTTTTCCCCACAGAATCAGAGAATGGTAGGGCTTGGAAGGGACCTCTGGAGATCATCTAGTCCACCCCCCCTGGCAGAGCAGGGTCACCTAGAGCAGGTTGCACAGGAACGCATCCAGGCGGGTATGGAATGTCTCCAGAGTTGGAGACTCCACCACCTCCTCCTCCTCCACCTCTTTTTCTTTCATTCTTTCTGTATGATCTCACATCTGCCTTGTTTTCTCATAAACAGCAAAGAAGTGCTCCCCGCCCCACCAGCCCAGTCCCATGGGGTGATCACAGGGCTGCCCCGGCGGAGGGATGCCCCCAGACCAGGACAGGGCTGAGCCCACCATCCTGCTGCCATCCCGCCACGAGGAGCAGAAGTGCATTTTGCAGCATGTAATTTTGGTTTAATAACCCCTCGCTGACAAGGCAGGGAAACTCCATCATCTTGGAGGAAAGCAGACTGCAGGTCACCCTGCTCTCCATGTGCCTGCCCTTTTGTGTGCCACCCAGCCTGACATTTCACTTCTCTGCTGGCACTCCTGCCTCCTCTCTCAGCCATCCTCCACCTCCGTCCCACTTCCAGCTCCCGGATGTGCTGCTTGCTGCAGGGTGCTTTCCAAGGCAGCTGCTTTCTCCAGTGTTTCCACCTCTCGGTCCCATTTCCCTTACTGGTGCCCAGTCTCCTTGTTTCAGGACAGCATGTCAAAGTGACTTCTGGCTTAGCTTTGCCTCCATGAAAGAGGTCCTTTGTTGTATAGAAAACTCACAAAACATTATATAATTCCAGTAGTTTCTGTGGCCAAAAGGCAAAGTTTTATTGCTGTATCCCAAGTGAGGCTGTATCTGTAAGTGGGTGTTGGGGTAGGCTCACAGCTAGGGGAAATGCAACAGCTCCAGATTAAACTGGGACACTCTTTCAGTCTTCCAGCTTTAAGTAATTTGTTGGATGGCATCTGTCCTTTAGCTTATTTGGTCCCTTTCAGCTTGTTGTTTTTCTTCAAGACCTCTCTTTTTTTTTTGGTTTTCAGTCACCACATAAAAGTCCATGTATTGCTGCTTATATTACTACAGCTGGTTTTGACATATCCCGTCACACAGGATCCAGACATCTATACTCCCACATGTGCACTGGGAACATACATGGGCAACTCCTACTAAGACTTGCAAGCTATGCAATTAAATCCCTTCAATACCCTTCTCATGTTTTGCTGTAAAGCAAAGGGAGGAATTCTGCTACAGGCTATATCCAGCAAAGGCAAGGCTACGCCCCAGTGTTAACTGGAGCTGAGACGGTCAACCTATTGACTTGACGACCTGTAGTCACATTAGATGCTGCTGAATTGGTGTGTGAGATGCACCACTTTAAGCTACCCCCTCTTTCCTTCCACATGACATCTACTCAGCAAAGCATTTAAACATATATTAAAGTGCATTCAAGGTAGTTGTATATAAAAGCACATGTGCGCATCTCAATTCTGATACGAAACCTCGCGACGGTTCATGGAGAAGAGTAACTGCAGCTGAGCCAGACACTGTATTTGCCCTGTTTTTATTATCCTCTCTCCCATTTAACTGCAGCGGTTGTTGCAGGTGAAGGGCAAGCAGGGTGCATCCTAGTGAGTGCTGGGGCGCTCGTGGCCCCAGTGAAACATGCTGCAAGGCTGCACACCCGTCTCCAGTCTAGTCGCATCTAGAGTACTGTGTCCAGTTCTGGGCTCCCCGGTTCAAGAAGGAGAGAGAACTGCTGGAGAGGGCACAGCAAAGGGCTACCAAGATGATTAGGGGATTGGAACATCTCTCTTATGAAGAAAGGCTGAGGGATTTGGGTCTCTTCAGTCTGGAAAAAAGACGATTGAGGCGGGATCTTATCAATGCTTATAAATAGTTAAAGGGTGGGTGTCAGGAGGATGGGGCCAGGCTCTTTTCAGTGGCACCCAGTGACAGGACAAGGGGTAAGGGGCACAAACTTGAACATAGGAAGTTCCATCGCAACACGAGGAGGAACTTCATTCCTTTGAGGGTGGCAGAGCACTGGCACAGGCTGCCCAGAGAGGTGGTGGAGTCTCTGTCTCTGGAGACATTCAAAACCCGCCTGGACGTGTTCCTGTGCAACCTGCTCTGGGTGACCCTGCTCTGGCAGGGGGGTTGGACTAGATGATCTCCAGAGGACTCTTCCAACCCCTACCATTCTGTGATTCTGTGATTCTATGAAATGCGCATCGTCAAGGAAATGTGCGGCAGCCCACCCTGATGGCTCTTTACAATTGTACAGGAATGACAGAGGATGCATGAGCGGTGGAGCAGTTTCTTGCTGGTGACTTACAATGCAGAGGAAAGGCTGGAAGTCATGCAATAATAACAGCCACTAATTTCCCTCCAGTGTCTTCTTGTATAGCTTGAAGCCTGTGATGCAGTGAGGTGGGAATCCTTCACCCAGGTGGTTCACAGAGTGCACCCAGGTGAAACAACCTCTGTAAGGTGACTTACGAGGTCATGACAGAGTCTGCAGGGGACAGCCCCTGTGGACATTTGGTTAGTGAAGGCAGCTGTAAATGAAACAAAACAAAAAAACTACGCAGTCCGCTTTTACACAATTTTTTTGTCCATGTTGGTTAAGATTTTTGTTTCCATAATGTTTTGCTCTGTTGGTAAGGAACCTTAATAAAAAAAAATAAATTGGAAATTGTGCTAAGCCTCACAGATTTTTATTTCTTTTGATTTACTTTTAGGGCAGTAAGGCACAGTGGTATTTCCAAATTTTGAAGACACTAAGTAAACAAGAGAGGTTGGAGCATGTAGGGAGAAGTAAGAAGATTCTAGAAGAATAGGCAAGAGGAAAGAAGTATTTTAATATACTTTGTTCAGTAGCTAGAAATGAAGAAGAAAGGGAAAATGTCCCTATTATTTTCCAAATGTCAGTTAAAAGGCTGTTCTTTTCATTGCAATTTTTAAAAGAGCAAAAACTGCTACATCTTAATAATGTGTGAATTGCATCCCATTTCCACACAAAACAGATTTTTATTTTCATTTCTTTGGAAAAGAGTGCTGGAAACAATCTGTAGTCCCTGCTCAATGCTGGAGAGGATCCTGAAAGCACTCTGAGCTATGCGTAGCCTGAACTTTTAACAAGACAGCCTAGTTGTATGGTGGAAATCAGGTTCTTGTCCTTGCCACGGAGCTGGATTAAGAAAGGTTCTAGTTTAGATCACCTGTGTTTGATTTTTGACAAACCTTTTCTTTTTTTTCCCTTTTTTTTTGACAAACAGGAGGTTTTTTTGACCACTGCCCTGCATACAACCAGAACCCTTCTGCATGATGCCGGGCATCTTGTCCTCAGAGCAAAACCTTTGGCTTCCCACCCTCCTGGCTGTTCCTAGGACTGAATCGGTCTAAGAAATCAGACTTTGGCCTGAAGACTGCGTAAGGAAGGCACATGCATGCACATGAAGGTCAGGATTAACGCCTCAGCCATTGCAAATACATCGACATACTTTTGTGGTGACAAGTTAGTGGCTGGATCCTGGCAGTGGTTGTCAAGAAAACACAGAGCAAGGAAGGAAAACAGGCTTCACATTTGCATTTCAGATTGTTTAATAGGAGATAGTTCTGGCTCTTAAAATTACCACATGCCAGCATGTTGCATTGTGCTGCACTAACACTGTGCTGGCATCCTCACTATTGTCAAGCATTCCTCCCCAGGGCATATTTGAACCATATTATTTTCATCTAAGTTGAAATTCTGAGGTTTGATTAATCTGTTTTTTATCTTCCTTACCAGACTCTGGCCTCAGATGCTATATTAAAATAGGCCAGGAATGAAAAGTTCATCTAAACTTTTAGATTCCAGAGCCCGTCGTCCGTGCTCACTTTTTGGAATCCCTGAAACACGGTGTCTCGCACAACACAGCCTTCGAAATTTTTGGCAGTGGCACCACCCGACATTTCCAGGAAAGCCTACTCCATCTGCAGTTTTAATTGGGGCGCTCAGCCTCGTCAGACAGCAGTCTCTTGCTGCCCTTCTCTCTCCAGGCTGCTGGCTGGGGGTGCAGAGTGGCTGCAGCACCAAAGGTTGTGCTCAGGCCACCTGGAACCTCACTGCTGTGAGCTGCACCTCGAGGACAGGGATACCCCTCCCAGTCAGCCATCACCCTGTGACAGTTCTCCTCCCACCCGGGCATGTTAACTCATTAAGTGATGGCTGCATGGTTTGAGCTGTGTGTCCAAGCCCTTGCACACCCACCCTGGGTGGCTGGTGGTGGGGGTGTCTGTTGCCACTCATGACTTGCAATGGTGAAAGTGAGAAGTGTCTCAACACCCGAATATGTGCTTTCACTCCTCCACTGTGGGGGGACAGATGCTATCACCGGTACACCTGCTTCATCCCCCACTGCCCCTCACGTGGGCTTTCATGGGAAAACCAGCCTGACCGACAGGACAAGCAAAGGCTGGGAAAGATCCCCTCCATCTCCCACCAGCATTTCACACCTGGAAAATGCAGATGGGGAAGCCATCAGCGACATGCCTGAAGTTGAACAGGAGGGCAGTAGCAGAGCTCAACCCGTACCTCTGAGTCCAGTTCTGTAAGAGCACAAGATCATCCTTTCTTCATTCAAAAAAATCTTTATATCAAACTTGGTTTAACTGAAGATGTTTCCTCTCCCCTTTTTCTGTTTTTTTCAGTTTTGCCATCGCTAGCAAGACATGGATTTGAAGCGCACACAGCAGGAGGTGGCATTGTTTGAGAAATAAAAAGCTAGAGCCCAGGGCTTTGTTTTAAACTTTCTCAAGACAGCAGGCTTATGAATAGGTAAGCCATCATTTATTAATAAGTGCAGCCTATTAGGTTTTTTCCATGTTTGCTTGGTTTCGCTCTGCAGCCATGGGGAGCTTGCACTGAGAGGTCCTCTGACTAGAGTGGTCTCCATGCAGTCATGCCAGCAGCAGGACACCTCATCACAAGGGACCACCAGATACTGTGTGTGGAAGGGGCCCTCAAGAGCCTCCGTAGAGCAGAGGTCTCCTGGCCAAATGATGTCTCTTGTCCATAAAGAGCTGCTTGTAAATTCTGCTGGTAGCAGGGACAAGAAGCAATGGGTCTCCTGAGACCTCGTGTCCTGCCAGCCCCCCTGCTATGCTTAAATAGCCTTGTGTTAGCCTGAGATTTATTCAACACCTTCAGTCCTTGGCAGCAATTAATGAAGCAAGACACAAAGCACCCCCTGTCAGAGCCTGCAGGTCAGTAAATCAGGAGATCCTGCCCATATGCAGTGACTTTTCTTGAGGTAGGGAAGAACAAGAAGAAATGATGTACGCATTTCACCCTTGTCCCTTCTTTCCTTTCCTGATAGCTGGGGTTATTTGAAGCTTCCCAGGTGGAGGAAGCAGACAGTCTCCTCTTGGGATTTCAGTGCTGGCTACCAGCACTGCAGCTCGCTTACCCAGCCTGAGTTCCTGGGGATCAGGGGGGGATTGGATGACCTGCAGAGGAGATGTGTAAGGCAACCTTTCCCAACTTCCTTTACTCTCTCTGACATTACACAAAAAGAAAATCCTGGTTAGTCCTTACCTTCCACTTTCTAATCTCGGAGCCCCCCTTGACACTTTACATCCATCCTGGGGAGAGAAGGGTGACAAGAGGTAATAATCACAGCACTGCAGTGGAGGGCAGAGATACATCTGTGAATGGGACAGCTCTTCACTAAAAAGGGAATTTTTGTTGAATTTCTGTTCCATCAGCAGAATGATGCCACTGAAATAGGTCACCATCCCTTAGCTGCGCATCCCTCTGTAGCTGTTAATGAGCTGAGATACACGAGTACTCCAGGACTTGTGTTATCCACCCCATTAGAAACATTTTGTGGCATTGAGTTTTCATGGATCCTGACAACTTTGATGCTGATAGGGAAGAGACTCTTGCCCCTCTTGCCCCTTAAAGCTAGCTTGGCTATTCAAATCTGCCAGGAGAAAGAGGAAAAAATGTACAGTTTTTTATTTTGGATTTAAAAACTAGAGCTTGGTTCCTGTAGATTCTGTCATGTCCCTCTCCTTTCTGTTCAAACAACCCAGATTGTAGTGGGAAAGCTGCTTTTAGCAGCATTTATTTCTGTTCTTGTGCCTGCTGATCATCCTCCACATATAGGACATAGCTGAGATGATATTCCCTTAAAAACTGCAAAATATTTACTGCTGAGGTTTGTGTTAGTACACTAGATTTTGCTTCAGAAGTGTGACAGTAAAGAAAAGAAAGAAGTTACCTGCAGCCCAACTGGCAAAAGCTATAGAAGAGGTGAAAATTAACTACTGCCCCAGAAGGTAACTGGCGCCAGAATCTGAATATTTGGGTTTTATCGCTGCTCTGATCACTGTGACCTTTGTTTCAGTTCCCCCATATATGACAAAAAGATAACTTTATACCTCCTTTTTAAACATCCTTTTGGCTCCAGACCCTCTAGTCCATTCTCAGTTTGGTTTCCTATCCTAACAGGCTCCTCAAAGAAGGACTAGGGGATTGGCAGTGAATTTGCAATGCCAAAAAAGTAATAAGGAGCCCACTCCAGTATACAAGGGCAGATTTTGTTAATGATAAGCTTTGAGCTAAGTTTAAATAACCAGGAAATTTATGACAGCACACCTTCCTCCTCCATGGAGGGGCTGCACAGAGAGGTGTCTTTAGCTTGTCTGCATCAAGACCGTAATTTAATGATGGGAGTTTCAGATCAGTCCACTTCAACACATTACAGCCATGAAAGAGCTGGAATTTTGATTTTCTCTCTTTGATGAAGAGGAGTTAAGTCGATCCATTCAAGTAAAGGATATGATAGAACTTTGAAAGAGGAACAAGTCAGCTTGGAGTCAGGTAGAGGCCTGCCACGTAGCCTTTGAGCCTCCTAGCTATTGGTGCTAGTCCTAAAAAAAGGACCCCCTAATGACAGATTTTTAGGCGGTATTCCATCTTTGGTCTTCTGACCTGAAAAAAATGGAAACCTTTTGCACTGAAATCGTCTTTTGGTCTTTTGGCCTCTGCTTCAGATCATGACAGAAAGTCACATAGGAGGAGCAGAGACAAAAAATAACTGGCTACTTTCTGGATCCATGCTGAAAATTTAATATGAATTTTGGATCAGTCTATGCTGCTCCCAAATTGATACATCCAACTTTCGTTGTTAGCTAGGGAATTCATTAAGCTTTTCACAGCCTGAGGCAGCCACAAGGTGCCAAGGGTTTGCCTTGAACCAGCGGAACACGCGGTATGTATTATGCAAAGCCACTGCCTTACATATGTGCAAGTGATTTCTCCCAAGGATCGTTAGGGCTGTTGTTTCTTCTCCATGGTCCCACTTTCAGCGCACAACATAAAGGCATGCAAGCACACTGTGATGTCCCTTTCGTGGGAAAGGCATCCCCAGTGATTCCTTGCCTAGGGCCACTGCAAGTATGTAGTATTCCCTCTAATGCTTTTTAAGGACTAGTGCTACAGACAGCAGCGGTAGATGCTGAGAAAAATCATAATCAGGCTTACTGAGGAAAACGCCAGTTTCACTGACTTCCTATTCATGTCACTCTAATGGTATTATTTCATACTTTAATGTTATAAAGTACAAGCTGGAGAACTGTTTTACGTTATATTGCATACCACATACAAGCCTCACTCAAGATGAGGTTACCATTAACTCTGGTGTGCAGCTAATTAGGAAATCATCTTCATATCTTGCACCTCTAATGTACAAATGCCTTCTCTGGTAAGCAGCATTAGGAGACAGTATTCATTAAACCTAGTAGTCAGCAGTTCCTAGGATGAAATTTAATGATGATCTACAAATTAGTCGAAATGATTGACATTGTCTTCCACTAATTTTAGTGGAAAATGATTCTTAATCCTCTAGACTGCTTTGAAAATCCCTGTCAACATGTCTACATTTTAAGCTTCTGCATATATTCCAATTTTTGAACCTGGAAGAGAGTACAATACATAATTGTACTCTCTTCAGTAAGCAGTCACCCAACCTTTTAAATAAAGATATTTGGGAAGAGGCTGAATGCTTTAGTCGTGAAAATTTCTAGTTATGTCTTAATTTAGTACTGAAGCAGGCTTTTCATCTTTCTCCAACTTGCTCTGGTTGGTGTCTCTAGTACTGGATGTCTCTAGTACCGGATAATAAAAAAAACACGGAGCAAGGCTGCAGCTATCCTCAGCCTCATGGTCAATTCAGACCTCCAGAGAGAGGTCTGAAGGGGTGTTCACCTGTAGCTGGATAATTACTGCTAGGTGTGCCAGGAATGAAAAGAAAGATGCTCCCTGTGAGGCTGGGACTGGTTTACAACATGCAGGTAGCTCGACAGAGTCTACTATAGTTACATGCTCTAGACACTGGTTCATCATAAAAAATAGTAACCACGTAGCAGGGCCCTCTGCACAAATGGAGAAGAAAAAACATGTTACGTTGTTAATTTGACAAAATAAGACTTTTTTTTTTTTTCTTGAATAATTCTTGTGCAGAACTACAGCCTTACAAACTTCTCCTAGGAGGTTTGAATCAATTTAGTGAAAGTGAAGAAAATCCATTAGTTGAGGCCTGCTTCTGCTACTGCCCACTCTTCACAGCATACCAGTCTGAAACTCTTTCATAAGGATGGTACAGGAGCTTTGCTTTGCTTATGAAATTATAAAAAGAGAAAGAGATACACTAATGAAAAAGACACATCTCTTCTTCATGATGTTATCCAACGTGACCATCTACTCTTTTCTCATAGAAAAGAAAAATGATCTCCCTTTTTCTATGTTCTCCCTTGATTTCTTTAGGTGAATGATTTATTTTGATCTTCTGATGTTATGGGCAATACATTTGCAGTTTGGGCACTCATCAAAGGCATGGAGAGTGCTGTACTGTCTGCATCAGACCTACTTAGGCAATTTAATTTTCTCCACATTAGACCGTTCCTATCCTATAAAAATATACTTTTTTAAAGACTGATAAAATACTTCCAGTTGAGATTTGGCAGAAGACAAAGTGTTTGTTGATTCTAGTGCCCAGGAAATCACACAGTGTGGTTTTACAACTGTTTCAGGATACTTCTAGCCTGCGTAAACCTACGTATATATGTCTACAGCAGATGCCAATATTTTGTCTGGTGTGTGATGGCAATGAGGTGAAAGGCACCCCGATATGTCTGTTTTAAACAACACCTTCAACAGATCCTCTAGTTGCCAAAGTACTGATTGAACCCCAATTCAGCTATACTGAATGCACACCTCTCCATGTTGTTGTGACAGTCCCATTTAAGGATGATGGCACTTTTCAGAAAACTGGGACCCTTTAAAAGAAAGGACTTTTAAAGTTGTCTTTTGATTTCTGACATTTCAGGGCTGTCTAGGAATCTCAGTATTTCCCCCCCCGATTACACACATAGAAAGCTGTAGAAGTGTAACATTTGCAGTTTATTTCACATGGGGCGTGTAAGTGATGATTTCAAGCCCCGAATATTGTACTTGAATAACAAGCTTATCTGTCTCCAAATCAGTAACGCCACTTAGAAAAGAAACCCTAACCTAAACAACATTAAACAATTTTATTTAGTAGAGTAGATCAATAAGCAGATATTCTGAAGATGTGGTTACTAATCAAGCCCTGACAACTTGCAAATCACTTCTCCTTTCATGAAGGTGCTTCTTTGCCTGCTGTCTGCCTGTTCTCTTAATGTGAACTTCTCAGTACTGGGACTGCTTGCTGTGTGGCTCCTGAGGAAGGATGCCGATTAGTTAAATTACATCTGGCATCGCAATAGCTGCACCTACAAAAAATTAAGCTGATATTTAGTGTTTAAGGAGAAGTATCATTAGTGGCAGAATAATGATAGCTTTTCAAATCTAGCTTACACACAGGATATGCATTAATTTTAATGAGATAGAAAGACTAAAAACCACTCCCATTTTATTTGGTGAATGTCTCAAAATGTTTGTTTTTTTTTCCTGAAGGTGACATACATCCTGTGAAAAAAGCAGTTTACACTGTTTTTTACTTTTGTATGGAGTAAATACGGGAATATAAACTTTCAAATGATGTGAAGTATTTCTATTTTTGGCTAAAAAGTCATTTGAAACCCTGTTTTTTAATCTCTTCAAAATAATACTGCTTTGCCTGGGCACTCATAATCAGAGCTTGAAGAACAGCTCTTGATTTGATTTCTCTTTCGAAAGATCCTGTTATTGAACCATGTTGCACTTGTTATCAACCTAGGTTTCCAGCCCTCTACTGACATATAGTTAGTTTGGACTGTCAGTGGTACACTGTGGCAAGGAGTTCCACAAATTAGCTCCAAAAATTGTGCCTTTTTAATAGCCATTTGTTTTTTTCTTGGTTTCACTGTACCTGTTTTCCAGCTATCAGAGTTTTGATTTAATACTCTAGGGCTGCCTATTTCATCCCATGATGAAAATGTACCAGCTGTGAAATTTTATAATGGGAATCATTCCTGCAATCAATATGAGCACAGTTTTCCCAAACACCACAGAAAACCCACTACTGCAGAAACAAAGTGTAGCTCATAATCTTCTGGAGTGAGGCGGAGAGGAAGAAAGATGCAAAACAAAAGGAACATTATTAATACTTTGAAGAGATACAAAGGATGCACTGAGAAAAATGAGTTAATAATGTAAAAATGGCACGAAAAACAGGGGTTGCCTTCAGACTGGAGATCTGGTGTGCATTGTGGAATTAAAATGATGTTTCAGGGGAAGCAGAGCAAGTATTTTAGTCTGTTATTTTTATATAAAAGATTCCACAATAAGCATTATCTTGGCTTTTGTTTGCCTTGAGTGCAATTTCAGCAGCTTCAAAGCCAGAGAGTCAAATGCAGCTTTGCTGCAGGTAGGAAGGTCGAGAAACCTTTCAGCAGTGCCCACATCAGAGAGGACTGTGAATAAAAATTGGTTTTGAAAGGCTTTAAGAGGTAGTTTAGTTTGTTTTGGAGACCAGCAGATGCAGCTTAAATTTTACATAAATGTGCCCACCTGTATAAGGAACTCTATGTGCAACTTCGGTAGTTCTTTTTCCTTTTGCTGAAAAACTCAGCCCATTGTACCCCTAACTCTGAGCAACCTAAGGCCCATGGATACTGTGGATACTGTGGTTATTACAGCTTTAACGCTTAATTAAGTTGGGGTTTTTTGGCTTGGGAAAAATCACTGTGTGATGACAAATACTGGCTATGACAATGCAGATGACATGGAGTGCGATGTTTCATTGTACCTTTCACCCCCAGAGCAGGTTACAAGCCATGGTTTCTACTCAGAGCCCTTGAACAGATGTCCTCCAAGCAGTAACCCCACTGAAGTCACCCAACCCTCTGCTCGCATGGCCTCTTTTGCATGTTTAGCCCCAGACATTCCGGATTTACTCAACTGCTGAGTCTGTGCAGTACAAGGTGCTACCAGTTGTAGGGTTTTGAACCACGGAAGGCTTCCTTGGGTGCAGAGAGGGCTGAAGGAGAGAGGTTTTGCCTGCAGCCTTCTGACGCGGGACTGGGGTGCAGGAGGTCCGAGGTCTGTTCCTGCCTGTCTTCCCCCCCGTGTCACTCCCACACAGGGCTCCTTCTCCCCACAGCTACAAACACTTGCAAAGCCCAGTGCGGTCTCTACCGATGCGCAGCTTGGCCGAGCCATGATGGGAACACTGCCGGGAACTGCGGGAGAGGCCGAGAGTCCTCCTGGATTTCCACAAATGGCTGTTTCCCATGGCTTATAACTCAGCCAGCTTTCAGAGAGGATATTTTAAGTCCAAGCAGAGCATATTCTGCTTTCAGTGGTTTGCATTCCCCGTTTCAATACTTTAGCCTAATCTGCTGATGGTTCAGAGCTGCTAAAATAAGACATACACACAATGAGAAAAGAAAAGCGAAAACGTTTCTGCTGCCCTGATATAGAGTCGCTGCTACCTTTGCAGCTACATATCCTCACTCAGCCGGAATGAACCCAGAGCAGCTTTTAACTCACAGCTCCCTCAGCTTTACTGGCAGATCAGATGTCTCCCCAAAAGCAGCAGATCCTGTGCCTTACCACATGAAGAATGCGTATCAGTGGTAGACCACTGATCTTCCCAGGCCATCACAGCCGGAGCCAGAGCCAGTGCAGTACACAAAAATACCTCAGTGCATTCAAAGTAACTCAACCTTTGCAGCAAGGACATGGACACGGGCACAGTTAAGCTTTTGCCCTCCCCATGCTTTACCCAAAGTCCACATTTTTATGCTGGCTGTCAGGAGAGGGGCTAGAAGGGCAGCAGGTCAAGGCAGACAGGACAAACGCGGCTCCCTCAGCAGAGAAAACTGTTGCTGTGATCTGTTCCCAACAGGCTGACACTTGGAGGGGTTGTCATGTGCTTGTGCTGGAGTTAAAAGGCCTTATAAGGCAAAGCCTGAACAAACTGTTAAGCAGTCTCAAGTGTTCCTCAGCGCTGAAAAACCTCCAGGGAATGCGCAACATACCACTGGCAAAGATTACAGCATATTTTACATCAAGCTCATAGAGTAACAGAGCAGATACTGTATCTTTGAATTTCAGGCTCTGCAGGCTACTCTCAGCAAGAAGATTAAGATCAGGTCCCCTTCTTGGATTCATTTTATTGCAGTGGGACAAGCTAAATGTCATTCATTAAATCTGTCTTTAAGATTTTGTAAAGTTGCACATCAAGTTTTCTTCTGGAAAGATGCTCTCCACAGCAGAAAACTTATTTGGAGGCCTCTGTGAGCTGACAGCCAGACAATTCAGAGGTATTTAAGCTGTGACAGTAATCAACACCAATGACAAAAAATGAGGAGACCTGGCTCAGGTAACCTCCGTCGTAAATGAGCTGTACTTTGCCACCCTGCAACTTTCTTGGGGTCACGAGGTGTGGGTTATGTCCACCCCCTCCTCTTTTCCCTTGGTGTGTCAGGAGGAGCTGTGGCTCATCTGCCTTGTACCCTCTTCATGGACCTGCAGGAAAAACACTGCATGCTTAGATGCAACATAGAGGGAAAACAGCTGAAGCTCTGCCCCTGCTCCAGCTAATCTGGCCCTCACCAAAGACCCAGGGAGTCAAACAAACGACAACAACAAGAAAGCGTGAATAAAATGGTTGCAGCACTGGGGACCTCAGAGCAGAGCTATTTTGCTGTGGCTGTGGAGCAGGCATGGCCATGGCATCCCTGTGCATCAGAGGCAGGGATGAAGGCTTAATATTTTCCCCTGTGAAGGCTGAGGACCATCCATACTTTGCTGGAGTTAAAAGGCCCTGGAAAGCAAAGACTGAAACCACTGTGTTTCGCTGCCTTTTCTTCTGCTTGCTGGTTACAGCTGGCTGCAGCTTCTAGTAGTTTTTAGTAGTTTTTCCTCTAATCTGCCTTTGCTGAAGCTCTTCAATGTACTCTGAGGTGCTTACTCACTTACAAAGCCGCGAACTGTGCCAGAAAGACTTGGGCCATCTCTTTCCCCTGTAAGCCAGATCAAACTGCTGCCAGTCTAACAGCTGTGCCTGTGGATGCCCACAGGCAGTTGTTCTGACGTTTTTTCTCTGTCAGTTTTGCTATTTGCATTCTCTTACTGAAGCTTGTTTACTGTTCCAGCCCTTTCCTTGTTATTTTCTGATGTTTTAAAATAAATCCTTTCTAATTGCTTTTTCTGTTTATACTCAGCTGCCTGTTTACGTTATGCAGGTTCTGACCTAAAACCTACATGGGCATCCAGAGGGAAAACCTTAGTCACTTTTCCAAAGTGAATATGGTTGTTCAGAGCACCTTTATTAGTTATAAGAGAAAGGTGTGATTGCCAGTATGAAATGACTTTAAAAAAGCAGGACCATTGAATTGAGATTTATTTTTTTCCTCCTAGAAGGAAGCTGCGTGTAGGTAGCCTTGCTCCAGCTGAGGAGGAACAGTCTGGGCAGCTGTTGGGTACCCCGTGCCCTCCCCCATACAAGAACTGATCTAATAGGTCTCCATGCAAGAAGGGCTTGCAAGCACAACTGTCATTTACAATTGGTACCTTGTTCATGGATGCCAAAGATAGGACTGGAAGTACTTTGGGCATGCCTGTAGTGCACCTCTCTGTCCTAAGGCAAATTCAGATACACTGCAACGTATTTAGTAACAGTGAGACACACATTGTCATGGATGCAAAATATGCATCCATGCATCTTCATTACATCATACCAACCATCTTCTTCAGAAGGAAGACTAAGTTTTGGTAGGGCACTGGATAGCGGGACACTGGCACATCCGCAGATCAGCTAAAAGGTAATATGGAAGCCATCAGCCACCTAAAGTGAAGGCTTGAAGGAGGATCTGATAGCGAAGTTAGTCATCTGCAGATGACAACTGACAGTGACTAAAGAGGGTTGCAAAGTGCCATTTGTCTGTAACCATAACAAAAACTAAATATTGTCTGTAAGTGTTCACACTTTTCAGCAAATTAATTTTGACTATTAACCCACCCGTTTGTGCCTGGCTTTCTAAAAATGGACAACTAATTGAACTGTCAGGCACACCCGTGAAGACAGAGCCTTAAATGAACATTGCAGAAAATCACATTTGAAATCCGTCAGCACAAGAGCATTCTCGTTGAAGACATATGATCTCTAGGAAATGCCTTTTCTCAACTACGAAATAGCTGAAGCTGGTGACCAGAAAAAACAGACTGAGGTATAGTTATTTTAAAAGACTGGTGGTAAAGACAAGCAAGTAGAAAAAAAACACTATAGAGAAAAGCAATGTAAGCAAATACCATGCAGAAAAAAAAAAGCACTCAAATCTGAACCAAGTTTGGGGATATCAACTCAGTGTTGAACTAAAGGTCAGAGGAATCAAAGTATAGAAATGAACACAAATTCTCGACTAGCCAAGGCAGATGTAACAGATGGGTCAGAGACTGTTGTTATTAAGGTTGGTTCAGGCAAGTGACTTGAAGTATGACCCAATTTGGTGTGTAACATACATGACTGCTTGCATCTAGCTAAGGGCATGCAAAGCTTTCACCAGTCTCCTGAAGCAGTCCTTTTGTGGTGTAAAATAAACTCCAGGCTGACATAAACTGCTGACACTGGAAACTTCTTTATATCCTCCTCTATGTTTTATCCACAAACCCCATATTTTTTTTTAATCTTCTGCATCATTATCTACAGTAGTAATGAGAAAAGAAGAACTCTAATGATTTCCAGAGCTTGTAGGAAGAGGTGGCTGAAAGCCAAAGCAACTTTTTCAGAAAATAATATATGGATGCTGGGGTTTGACTTTGCTTAATCCCTTAATATTTACAAATAAAGAATGGCAAGGAGGCAAGCGAGACAGTTCATGTTGTACATTTGACTCAGAACAGATCTTTGATAATGCCACCCTTGACTGATGTCAAAACTCTATGTTCAGGAATGATCCAGGAGCTCAAATACCACCACCTAACCTTTGCATGCTTCAAAGATAATGCCTATGCTGCCAATTACTACCTTGTAATTTTTGCTGCATAGTTTTGAACACAGAAGATGTTCCCAAAAGCTGCTGTTCTCTCTGCAAATACCTGTGAAAGCAAGAGGAGCAGAGTTTGCAGAATTTAGTATTTTATATTTACACTATCAAGCAATGAAACTCAACAATGAGGAAAACATTTTTTACAATGTGCCGATGTATGAAACCTCTGGCAACTGAAAACTCTGATCTCAAAAAAGTACAAAAAGAAGCTTTGGCCTCTGACCAGAAACTTTTTTATTAAGCCTACTCAGGTCCTACAAAAATTTCAGTTTTTGTAGAGTCAGGTTGGTGGGTATTCTGCCTGGTTGATGAACAGCTCAAAGCCCATGCCTCCTTCAATGGGATTTGTACTGGTCCAGTCTATGAAAATGAGTTGAACATTCATTTCCAAGGTTACTCTGGGTCAGAGACTGCTTGATGGGCATGTGTCTGGTAAGGGGAACTCTGATCTTTGTACCTGGGATTAAATTCTGTGGAGGCACAAACCTGTTTTATTTTATGGAAAATACCTGTGAGAGTACATTATCCTCTCTGGTTATTGTGGGATTAAAAGCAGAGGGACCTGACTGCAAGTGAAATTTTATTGAAAATTTCATTACTGAGCTGAATAACTACAATGCTATTAGAGAGAGAAGCTGCATGGAGGGATGAATTGCTGTTTGTCTGCTTTATGATTCATTCATCTGATTATGCCAATTGAAACAATTTGCTGCAGTGTCTTTTGTACACAACCAGGAAACACAGAGGCTCTCAGAGCTCCAGCGGTTCTCTCATTTTTGTATGGCTTGGTACCATTTGAATCAACCTGCAAGTAATTAGACTCCAAAGTGTCCCCCATCACACATAGAGGCACGTTTCTTAAGAAAAGCAGGCAAAGCTGTATCATGTCAAATTTGATGGGTCCATGTAAGCCAGCCTGGGATGCTGGAAGACTTCTGGGAAACAGGCGTGCATGCTTTCGAGATCGAGGAAATCCAGTGTCCAGTGGGACGGTCCAGTGGGGCTGGACTGACTTAATGTGGGAGAAGATACCCGAAGAGGTGAATGTTTGTGACTACAAACCTATGCGTGTGGCTGGTAGAAACCCAGAAGTTTGAACTTTTTGTCTCTCATCATCTCCCAGAGCAGGGATCTAGCCCTGAGTGTGCCAGTAAGCCGCTCGTCAGGGAACATTACAGAAAGCCCTAGGCACATGCAGCCTTGTAGCTGGCTTTTTCTCTCATGACTAGATCTTTCCATGTGTCCTTGTTCTTGCCAGATAAGAGCAGAAGATCTCTTTTAAGTGCTTCTTGGCTGACACTGACCTCTCAATAGACAGATAAAAAGTGGAGAGATTTCCTCCTCCTGTTTTTCCTCCTCCCATCCACAATTGTCACTTATCTCCCTGGTTAAGCCAATTATAGTGCCTCAGAAGTGTCCCCATGAAGAAAGGGGAAGCAGCCAGACAGACACCAATTGAATTTCCTACAGGCACTATACAGAGGTTGTTTTGTTCCTGCGACAGAGCCGTTACTCCCTTGTGCCACTGGTGACTCAACTGAAGACTGAGCCCTGTGAGACAGTAAGAACGATTGTAATATTCCTAAAAATCCAGCAGGGACTGCAGATACAGCATGAAAGTATTGATTTCATTGTCGAGGAGTCCAAGCTGCATCCTAACCTTTAGTGTTTCAGGAAGCTGAAAAGGGGGAGAAAAATAAGGGAAGAGGAGGAGAGGGCAATGGAGAGGAGGGGAGGGCAGCGCAGGGTGGGGAAGGGAAGAATAACTGATCATCTCTAAACTCCACTGCCTTTGTATGGATAGCTGATGCCATCCATTACCTAGAAAAAAACAAGAATCTGTCATTATTTGGATTCCAGTAGCAGCCTGGCCATGGATAAAGATGCGCATTGTGCCAGCCACTGCATATGGTTCAACACAAATGTTGAACAAAGTGCAGTCCAAGGATGTGGCTCCTCTGCAGAAAGGAAAAGCATGTCCATGCTAGCTTAAATCCGTATAACTTGGGTAATAAAGTAGCGGGGCCTCTCTGTGTTGGTTAGCTGTCGAATTCAGTATCCAGGGTGCAATTTGCATGGATGTTCTGCTGCTACCCAGGGCAGCTAAGACAAAGCTACTGTGGGCCTGTTCCCTATACTGCAGTCCCACCTTCCAGCTGCAGCTCAGATAACACCTCAGGAGGAGCGGGAACGAAGGGCCACAGCAGGGACTCGGCAGCCTACCAAGGGCAGCATCCAAACAAGCTGTCAGCAAGTTTGTTGTGAGTTTTAATGAATGCAGCATGTTGTCAGCTGAGGATCAAAGTCCTAAAGCATTGTCAGGTCTATGCTATAACAAACCCACATCATACTATTTTTTTTAATATACTTCCATCAACAAACCTGTACCAGTGAAAACTCTAGAGCCAATGGCTGTACCTGGCAAAACTGTCCTTTGATCAAAAGTATTTACACCAGTATCATTGTGTGAAATAAGACCAGCTGAAGCACAACAAGGGCTTTTGCTGGAACAGCAATTTTGCAGAGCAACTCTATCTGTTACCAGTAGAGCACTGCTGGCAACATTCATTTTGTACTGCAAGACCACCCAGACATAATTCCTTTAAAGAGTGTATTTTATTGAATGTTCATGAGAGCTTCAACATTTGCATAACCTAATTCATGTCTGTCCAGCACTGCCATCCCCTGAATATTGTTTGATAAGACAGGAGGAAGGAATGTACGAAGAAAGAGAAAGGGAAGGAAGCGATAGTTTTACCTCAGTCTTCAAAGGATAAATCAGAAAGCCTCCATTTTCTTATCTACTTCAGATTGACAACTGATATATTTAATTTGTGATTAAATTTATATCAATTATGTTTTGGATGCAGACATTAAAGGCATGTGAATCTTGTGTAAATCTGTATGTATAATCTAAAATGAAAGTTGTGGTGTGAAAAATACATTGCTTTGGCTATCAGCACATTCATATGTAATTAATGCCAAAGATGAGGGAAGAGGTTTTGCCCTTTCTTTTTTTGTGTCTGAACTGGAATCCGTGAAAGTGCCTAACCTTCAGTTATGTCAGGGGCCCTATTGCTTGAAATCAACATCTCATCTTATCTCATTTCATCATCTCAAGCATCTTTCATTAGAAGACATCCCTCACAAGAAAAGCCAAACAGCTTGATTGCATCAGGTGGTTGTCACAGGCATTTATTTTGCCCAGTGAATCAGCCTCCTTCCTACAGCCATTGACAATACAACGGTAAAATCTCTTTTTCAGATCCATTGAGAAGGCATTGTTAAGGTGTGTTAGCATTTGAAGAAGTCACCTCATGTTCCTCCCTGGGCACAGCATCCAACAGTTTCAGAAATGTGTCAAACAAGAAGTGGAAATATGAAAGTGTCCTAGTTTTATAAGTAAAACTCTGGTTCAACATTTGACAATGAGGACTGATTAAAGATTATTTGGGATAATAAGAATTTCAATGCCTGTAGAAGAAGCAAACAGCAATCGGTTTGGTACCTAAAACCAGAATTAATGTTATTTTGGAGGCGAGGCTAGTGACTGGAACGTTAGCAGTACTCAAGGTAGGCACTTTAGCAGTCTACAGTTTTTTCTTAACTCCACCAGACCAGGTTACTCAAAGCCCCATCCAGCCTGGCCTTGAACACTTCCAGGGATGGGGCATCTGAATTTCCTCCTCTGAAACCTCTGTAATAATTACCTATCCTATTTAATGACAGAGCGTTATCATTCCTGGAAAAAATTGTGATGTCACTGCATCTATCTATACCAGATATTTCATCCTCAGATCATCATGGCTGTGGTACACCTGTATGTACACTGCATCTCAGGTGTAAACACATGACTTTGTAAGTGTCCTGGGAAAGGCTTATGGATTTTTCAGGGTACTTTGGGGTGTTTTGCATTACTTGGTTTTACTTTCACTCATTCAGATTTCTTTCAGTTAATTCACCACCATTCGGTGAGGAGTTCAAGGGTCGAAACACCATCGCTGTTGCCAGCTGATGTTGTGCTAGGGAATAGCAGCTTGGCTTCTCTTGTCCCATTGGAGGTGTTGCTGCATGGAGTCTTCAGCCACACCTGTGAAAAGCATCCCACTGCTTCATTTATAGGAAGATACACATTTTGGACGATGACATTCAACAGCGCAGTCTGGCCATCTGATACCTAAAATTCCTGTTCCAGTTTTTAAGACTGCCCCTGCTATTTTTCCCAGGTCCAGGAGTTTCTCTCAGCTGTGATGGTGGAGGGTGATCACTCCCTGCTACAACATCTGGGTACATCATTGTTCGGCTTCCAAGCAAGATGTAGCAAACGTGCTTCTCTGCAAAGGATGTCTTACCCTCCCATCCACACTCCTTTTCCATGAGATCATCTTCATTGAAACATCAAAAGAAAATTCAGTTACATAATTTCTTGTTGAACACGACAGCTCCTCAGTTAAGAATAACTGAGGCCAAGCACTAGTGAGTCAAGTCTTAAATACATGCAGGCCCTTTAGATGTCTCAGAAAATGTAAGTGAGCGAGCAATAATCCCGTTAGCCAAGTCATTATGCTCCTTTCCTACTCTCTGATCTGCATCTGATACAAAACCAATGCTGTCTAATGCATTTCAGAGCTTCTTCCCTGTGGTGTACCCTGAAGATATTTTATTGCTATGGTACATCATGACTTGATCTATTAGTAACAACTGAGTAAGGTCTTAGATAAACTTAGATACCATGATGTCTAAAAATATAAGTTTATAAAAAAGATAAAAAATGTGTGAATTATTGGAGACACTTATTTATTAGTTTTTCTTGAATTCGGGTGTTTCTTAACTTCTGAGAATCAAGACACTTTTGTGATTTTTACACCTGTTTACTGCATCATCAGCACACTGTTACTGGAGTTGTTAAATTGGATGCATAATAGAGGGATTTTTGGTCAGACAGCTAATGTCTGTCTGCCTAATTGCTCTAGCCCATCAGTCTTTCTGAAATAATTGTTAGTACAACACATGCTTTGGGATCAGGGAAGGAAGCGTGTTCCTTTGGCTTATGTCCTAGAAGTGAATCTGGCATCCATCTTTCCCAAAGGAAATAAAGTTATGTCATCATCGTCTTCTTCTTAAAGAGGCCTACTATCCTATATTAAAAATAAGAGTGAAAATAAAACTATATTTTAGGGCATACAGAATTGAAATAAGTAATTTGTGGCAGGCTTAGAGTATTTTGGAAATGGGGATCTTCTGTGGTGTCTTAGGTTAGTCACGCAAAATCCATTGTCAGCACTGTAGACCATTTAGTTCAGTATATCAGTGTTTATTCCCAACCAATATGTTTATCTTCTCACATGAAATAAATGCTTGCATTGTCAAATGAAGACAGTCCATTTTAACTGCAAATTACTCAATTTGCAAGAAAGTCCTGCACTCTTTGCACCTTAAACTCATGTTGATGGCAAAAATAATTATTCTGGCTAGAATCCAATTATTTAAAAGGTTAAATTCTGTTTCCTTGACCCATTTTTAGTAAAATAAGACTAATTTCTCTCTGCAGCTTTGCCAAAGGACAGTGCCTAACAAAGAATTAAATACTTCATGTCCGGTAGCTGCAACATTAAAAGCAATATGACTATTACTTTCCACTCTTATCCTTTATTCTCCACAGCAGTCTTGATGTAAGAAACCATTTTGTTGATGGAGGAAAACAGTCAGATCACCTGGGCAAGCTTACAAGTTACAGCTCCAAGGCAGTCGTACAATCCAAGAGCAACTCTACCGGGTCAGATGAAAGAGCCATTGCCTAGTGGGCCATAGCAGGCCCTTAGGGAACAGTGTATGCATTAAAAGGGCGATCATATATATGATGCTTCCTCCAAGTGTTCTCCAAATTTCCAGTGATTTGAGGCTCAGAGGCTTCCTGAGCTGGACATAACCCTCTCTGGACTTTGCCGCCCCAGGTTTGTACACTCACCCTTTGAACCTCAGTAGCCCTTCAGCACCTGCAGCATCCTTCAGCCAAAAATGCCTCTTCAAGCCATTCATAGATTTCTACCACACTTCCCCCAGTTCATCTCTTTCCAGGGTAGCAAATCTCAGATTGCACAGCCATCCCTTGCGAGAAAGGATGACTCCGCCCCTGTAGTCATCTTTCCCAGCCTTCTCTTGTCTTCTCCAATTAGTGGCAGCATTCCTCTAATTCTTAATCACAGGTTATCTACATATATCTTTTCAAATAGTGCCATGGGATCTTTGTCTTTCCATTTGAGCAACTTCTGCAAAGTGCTGTGTTTTCATATCACTCTGTGTCTAGGGTATGGAAGCAAATGAATTCAGGCTCTGAAGCAGCGAAGCTTTCACCTTTTGCCTACCTAACAGGGGGTAAGTAATCCCATTACGGACAGGTGTATGTCAAACCCATGAGGGTCTGTTTGGGCAGCATTCATTCTGCAGGCTGGCTGTGTGATGCAGATCTTACAGAGGATGTGGAGCTACACTGCTACCCAAAAGGGCACTGCCTGGGTGTAATACACCCTCCTTGTTTTTGCCCCTTTCCTAAGATCCACATGAAATTAGGCTGCTGTATTCACATTGAGAATGCCATGACAGTACAATGTTCCTCGTGATGAGATTTAAGAACCGTTAAAAAAGCTAGTCTATGTGAGATCCTGAAGGAGAACAGTAAGTATCATGATGCTTGATGACACTTCTTTCTGTGTTCAAGAAAAGCACCTTCTGGGCTGTATGGGGAAAAATATTGATTTTATAATATTGGCTCTGTTTTTATAACACTTGACTCTATCTGACACTAAAGTACAAGTACTGTCACAAAGGGGCTTTTGCTGAGAAAGACATTTCTGCACCACACCTCTTTAGGGTCATCTTGATTTACTTGCAGTAAACTGAAGTATTATTGACTGCATTGCTCTAGATTAACAGTGTTGACCTTCATCAAAGGGAAACTCAACTTCTTCATTTTACAGATTTTACTCCTAATTTATGTAAGATCAATAGAGAATCAGCAGCTACTATTTTTCATTTTAACCTTTGTAGGTATGTAGAAAACCCAGAAGTTTTGTAATCTCTGCAAACTGCAGTTCATCAGATGATAACACTCATGGGATAACCTGGTGTCGCAGTTGCAGTCCATTCTAGAAAAACAACAGTGTGTCCCTCAGTCCCCTTCTTATTTTTCTTGGCATCATTTCTTCACCTAACTGCACGTGGCATGGTACAGTGCACTGTTGGCACTAACTTGCTGGCACAAATATAAGAGAAGAAAGGGTGTGTAAAGCGTGTGGAGTATTGAAGTGTTCTATAAACAGAGGGTGGCAGCTTAAATGGATGGAGGTGCCACTGAACAGACAGGACAATATATGTATAAGGGACAGAAACAATCTTACGCTTTTCTCCTTAAGGAAAAAACATGATGCAAGTCCATGATGTTTGACCACAGGACCTATACAGAACTGTGGATGGCATCTCCATAACATCTGGCATGGCAGTCTACAAACAGTGCTTGGAGTGATACTACAGAGTAAATTAATCAAGATAATATGCTGTAACATATATCTGACTTATTTTCTGAACAGTGGTTGTGCAGTCAGACCCTTGGGCTCTGCTGCGAGACGTGACTCACAACAGGACAAACGACCAAGCAAACAAAGCTTAGGTTTTAAAATCCTTCTTTGTAGATACTTATTCCAAAGGAAACTCCTCCCCTTTCAGAAGAGCTATTTTTGGAAGAAGGAATAGCTGTGATGTGGTGTCATGCATGGCTCAAGTAAGGCTATGGCAGAATTAGTATTTTCAAATCTAGGTTTTCTTTGTATATTCTGAAAATGCACTCCAAGACATTAAAAACAATTTTATTCATGGCTGATCCTAGTCTGCAAGCAGGAGCAGCACTCAGAGCTGCTGATCAGAGCATAAAAAGCTTTAATGATGTATGACTATCAGTCTGTGAAAAATCAGCTAACATTACTGCATTATGTTGCACTATAACTCCATACTGAAATGTTCCATTAACCACTGAGTCCAGATGCTGTTTTGGTTTGCTGACTGGGTTTAATCTCCCTGTATTATCCTTGGTGTGCCCTAGAAATTATTTTGTCTTTGCTTTATGTCTAGTACAAATTTACAGAGAGGGATGATGTAATTTGTGAAGGACTCCTACTGTACTTTCTTCTCAGATTATGTAATTTTTGTAGCACCTTTCTGATATAAATGGTCCAAACTTGTATTCACTGAGTCTGGGTTTGTTAGCTGAGATTTGTGCTCTCATTGCAAGCTTCACAGACTGTGATAAAAGTGTGTGAAAGCTTACAGAAAAACAAGTAACTAGAAGAAGTAATGAAACAATGTCAGTGCGCACAGGATCAGTGAGTGGAAGTGCCATGAACTTGCAAAGATTTTCATATCTTGTACTTCTGGTAGGAAAGGCTGACCACATTTTGTTCCATTTGAATAGCACAGTAGCATTCACCGTGTCTTAAAATCCTTCAGAAATTAGAGGAGAACATGTCAGTGGGTGTCAGTGATGAGAAATCAGGACTTTCCAGTCCACATCTACATTCTGGGTGCCCGCACCTGAAAAATGATTCTTAACAGGGTGCGTGGCTGCTGCTTGGCACAAAGGAAATCTAAACTACTGCAAACTAGATGTTTGTCAAGGAAAACTACAATACAGCACTCTCATCATGCTTCTGGCTTCTGTGCATATTAATAAATGTCATCAGATGCAAAAAACATTCCAGCCAATGTTCAGGTTTCTGGTACCATGCAGCTTCTTTTTCTGAAAGATCACTGTCAAATCACCACCTAATCCTGCAGAAGTGCTGCCGTAAGACCCAACCCTGTGCATGCTCCCCTGCTGATCAATGTCAGCCTCAGAAGAACAAGTAGAAGCAGAAGGTCCTCCTCAGCCAGGAGCAGGATGACTCATGGATATTTTCCCTCCCTGATGTAGCGCTGAGAAGTGTACCTAGTCAGCATGTTTAAACACACTGTCTTGAAAGGGGAGTTATTGTACCCGACTGGAACAGACAGGTTTTTGTCAGATGGGAATCCTATTTATTTCTCTTTTCATTACTATCGCATGGCAAGAAGTTTTAAAATAATTATTTGAACTACAGAAAGGTCATTACAACTGGGCAAGCTGAAGAACACCATGAACTGGAAGTCTGACTCAAGGATTTGTGCCTTGACCTCATTAAAAACTAGCGTGCTGCTCCAGTTATAAGATGGAAAATGCCATTTTCTTTTTATTTTCAAGCTATGTGTGTATATATAAATGTGTGTCCAATTATTTCACGATCTGTATCAAAGTGTCAAGGAGAATATGCTGCCATGTTGTAAGAAAAGCTTCTGTCAAGAATAAGTAAATGAGGGGTCAAGCTATTGGAAGTCATGCATCTGTGCTAGCCAATGTATTCATAAACAAGCCAGGAAAAAGGGTGAACTATGGGATGATGACACTAAGGGTAGCCAGCAGAAGTGCCAAGTGTGAAAAGCTGCAGAAAGATCTGAATGACTGGGTGAGAAACCAACATGAAATTCAGTGTAGGGAAGTTAAACATAAAGTGTTCCACAAGGGGAAATATCATCTGAGCTTTCCACATAAAATAATGGACTCTGAGTGGATGAACACTTCTTAGGAGAGAGGTCTTAGGGTTATGGCAGATAGTGCTGAGAAAATGTCAGCTCAGTGTGAAATAGTGGTCAAAAAAAGGCAAGCCAAAAGCTAGCAAGGAACAGAGAACAAACCAGAGGATATCATAGTGCCGCTGAATAAATTGGTGTTTTGCTCACCCTTTTAATACTGTGTGTAATTCTGGCACTGTAATCCCAGAAGAGATACAATTTAGTTGGGGCAGGGTAAGTCAAGGATGTTCAAAGATAAAGAAGTTTCTGTATAGGGAACTGCTGAGTAGATGGGGACACCTCAAGCTGCAAAAGAGAGAAAATTAGGGGACATTGTAGACATCTACCTATAAAATCACGAACACCAGAGAAGGGCTGATCGAGTTCACTGTCACCCAGTTCTAGAACAAAGGGGCACCAAATTCATAGAGTGGGAACCAGGTTAAAAACAGATAGTGGGAGATGATTATTCAGGCAACAGGTCTGTGAAACTCCTTGCCAAAGGATGCTGCTGTAGTACAGGTTTACATGGCCCAAGGGCCACTGGGGTTAGCTAACTACACAGACACACATGCAAGTGCAGGAAACACCCTCAAGTGCAAATACCGTGAGACTGGCGAGTTGTTAAAGAGAAGTGCCATATATACTTGGCCTGTGCATATTGCTTCCCGGGTACACCCTTGAAGTGACTGCTGGAAGCAGGATACGGAAGAAGTTTGACCGTTCGTGTGGCACAGTGTGGATGGCCTCAAGAATGTCACTCTCCAAATAAACTCCTGCCTCTGTACGTGCAGGCTGTGCCAGAGAGCAAGGGGCTACTTTTCTGTGTGCTGGTGATTTCAGAAATAGTGCTGAAGGATGGAGAGGGAGAAGAGTCATCTCACCTGTTGTACGTACTTGTATTCATCTTTGGGATGTAAACTCAAGAGTTTTCTTTTCATTGTGGTGTTTTGGGTCTTTTTTAATTCTTTTTATCTGCTGTAATGTGTCTCATCGCTTCTTGTAAAGACTTCACTGGCTCAAGAGCTTCCTGAAACAATACAGCACAAAGTAGAAAAATACACTGAAAAATTACATGGCGTGCATTACCCCTAACTTAACCAGCATCTAAGCTATTAACCCATATGTTTACACTGTATGACGCAACTCCACCTCCTGCAAGGGATATTTCTCTTCGTGTTGGGAGAAAAAAAATAAATGAGAAAAAAGTTGTTACAAAGAGTTGTGGTCAACGTCTTGTGAAAACCAACTTAAGCAGTGTCTCCTGCTCTGATGAAATGTAGGTTTTGGAAAAACTCTAAAAGGCAGGAAAGATGAGGAATATTGAACACAAGCTTTCCTTTTTGTAGCAGTGCCCTGAAACACCGTGACCTGTATATACCTGGGGGTTGCTTTCACAGCAGTTTTGAAATCAGCCTAAGCCATAGCTGCTGCCGCCACATGCTGCCCCATCTTTCCACGTACTGCAAAGTTTTCCCTTCCAGCCTCCTTCATCAGTCTGTATAAGCGGGCAGTAAGACAGTTCAAGGAGACGATCCATCAGAGAGCTAACCTGGCAAAGAAAAATGGCTATTTTTTGGTTGTATCATTTGCAGCATGTGGAAGGGACAGGGGCAATGCCAGGGAGATGGTCTGACTGGTCAATGACTTGTTTGTGACTTACTCACTTCAGTGAACGCTGACTGAGGTGGAGGGACTGTTTCCTATGCAAATAATATTATTTTTTAGTGGTTTGTAATGGTAAAATGGTGAAGCAGACTATGTAGATTTAGTAACTTCAATAGTTCAGTCTGGATCTCTGTCCTTTGCCTAGCAGAAAGAGATTTCAAGCATCTCTTGTGTCCTTTGGAGCACATTTTCTATTCCCGAAGGCTTTCCTTACACGTAGTCTGGCAAGGTTGTCCTTCCTTTAATCCTTTTTCTGTACATCTGTTCTGCAATAGTGAGGGAACTCGGGAGAACTTCCCTGATAGGATTCCTGCCTTTTTAATGACTGTTTCTTTCTCTTCCTACGTATAGATTTACATATTTTAAGACACTGCAAATCAGCCCTTAGCACCTTTCACTGTCTTAACCGAGAAATAAATATCTTACCTGCTCTGACCTCCAAAATACAAGCTATTCTTGGGAAAGGTGACTTTTGATTATAAATTGTAACCACATGTTGTATTAAAGAGCATGTCAAAACTGATCTCTTTGCAATTCTCATTTGTGCTAGCATCTGGAATAATTTAAATTATAAATGAAAAACTGACCTCTGTGGTTAGCCGAATCAAAAGGCCTGAAAGGCTTCATATTTAAAAAGTCATTTGATTCCTAAACAGACCAGGAAGTTGGAGGAACCAAAATCTGACCAAATCCTTCAAAAAAAAATCAGTAGGACCAAAAAAAAAAAAAAGGTAAGAAGAAAGTAGAAAAAAGAGAAAATAGAAAGAAGAAAAAAAGGAGAAAAGTAAAAGGGAAAGAAGAGAGAGGGGAAGGGGAAGGGGAAGGGGAAGGGGAAGGCGAAAGGGAAAAGGAAAGGGAAAGGGAAAGGGAAAGGGAAAGGGAAAGGGAAAGGGAAAGGGAAAGGGAAAAGGAAAAGGAAAAAAAGAAAGGACTAACCTGCTCACTGAAAAGCTAGACAACAAAGCATAGACCAAAAAAAAAAAAAGTAATGTATCCATTCTGCAAACACTAAATAATGAGCTTGTTTGGTGACCGTTTCAATGACGTACTTTAACACATACCTAGTTTCCTAACAAGGACTTACTTGAAAATTAAGCAGACGCGTGATGTCTTTGACAGGAATGGATGGGATTATTCATGATGTTTAATATTGAGGGCTGGATTGAGCTGGGGCCATACCCTGGGGGAACGTACTCCATAAATGTGAAGTTCCTCGTTGAACAGGCCTCTGGTACCAGGACTGCAGGTACGGATCTCCTCCTGGGGCTGCCAGTTCAAGGGCCCCAGCCCTACACCAGGTAGAGGGGAGTTCGAACAGAGCTAGGCAAAAACTGCACGAGGTTTGGAAGGTTTCCAATGGCTTTTCTCAGTTACATGAGTAAGAACTGTTAAATCTATGCAGTCAGCACTGTGTGGAGCAATTCTGCTGAAAAACGCAATATCCTTTCCCTTGATTTAGGCAGGGGATTAATTAAAAACACATATGCATTTACTCTCCTGCCAGAACTCAAGTTGATCTAACTAGGTCGGCACTAAATTTGACCAATTCCCTAAGTATCAATCTGAATTAGCATAGCATGTTGAGAGGGACGAGGTTAGTTCTTTCTTTGGCCAGGATGTCTTGAGATCAGGCAAAGACCTTTAGCTTTTAAACAAAAGCAAAGTTTACCACGTTACATGGGCACATGAGAATAATATAGCAGGGAGTGTGGGCTTCTCTACAGAAGTGGAACAGTAAATGTCAGCTCAGTATACCAAGAAAGCAGCCAGCCTAACGAAACTCAAGTTACTTTATGATGTCAAGTGGATATTGGCTGTCTAGTGTAAATCCTGGATATTTATTCTGTAACTGTTTTCTTTAAACATGTTGTGAGGCAGAGCCTCCCTTTACCATTAACTAAACATTGGCTGCAGTCTCAAATCCTCTGTATGACAGGAAAGGACAAAGCTTAAATTCATACGCAAAATTGCTGCATAATCACTTCTCAGCCTTTAGAAATGAATAGTCTCATAGCTCACTATCAAATCAGTAATTTTTCTTTTTCTTTTTTCTGAAGAGGAAAAAACACTGAGTGGCTATAAAGAAGGGCTATTACTATCCTATTCTATTTTGAAAGATGCTCAAGTGTTCTGGAAATAAATCACAAATTGGTGTTCTCTGATGTAAGTATAAAATCACATAATCATGCCTTTCTCAGCAGGGGATACAGAAGAAGCGGTTTCAACCTTATAGAAGAGGCCTGTAAAGAATAAGTTTAATGAGTGCTGCATAATTTAATATTTCTAGTTTTATTTCAGGAAAAAAATATGTCATTCTCATGGAGACATTCCCTAAACATCTAGTTCCTGCAGTATTTTTGAATTACATATTTCATTTGTTTTATAAGACAGCTTATGGAAAGTTGCTAATGCGGAGAAGGAAGCACGGGTTTCTAGTAAAGAATAAGGAAACATGAATTCCGTTCCTGGCTCTGATATAATTTTCCAGATGACCCTGAGCTATTTTCTTAACAATCGTGCACCCTCAGTTGAACACACTAGCATATCTTTTTCCTTCATACAGTCTCCGCTGGTCTCACCCACTAGCAAGCTGCTTGGAGCGGGCCAGTTCTTACTCCATGCTATGTAGGTCCTATGACAACGGATATCTGATTTTAACTGCTACCAGATTCATTAAATGAATAACATCCAAAATAGAAATGGAAGCATCAGAGAGGGGAAGAAACCAGTGACAGTGCAGGGAAATATTATAAAGGGCAATAAAAGGTTCAGTCTTACAGGCTTTGTGGGTGGAGGAGAAGGTAAGCTGAACTGTGATGTGAAGGCTGAGGATGGAATAAGGCTCTCAAAATGCATGTAAGATATACAACACTAGACTCCCAAGACAAAAGGAGCCTATCTTATATTTTTTTTTCCTTTTCCTCTTTCATTTACTGCTTTGGGAAATGCCCCTGGGAATGCACTCCCAAACTCGTACTGCCAAACACAAGCAGGATGATAAAAATGAAATAAAAAGCCGGCAGCTCCCCATAAATTTGAAGATTGATGGGTTTGTGAAGTTGCAAGAGCAGCACATGCCAGTATATCTCCCAGTTTCCAACTATTGTAGGCTTAAGCACAAAATCACCGACATTTTCACAGGGAATAACACTAATCTGTAAAATTTGCCTGGAAATCACTCAGGGGTAACATTCATTTCATTACTTTATAATCAGATTCCTTCCTGAGGGTAAATTGAGTGCAATTTTTCTTTTATCACTACCCCTTCCTTCCCCCTGCCAATGCACATGATTACTGCTATGAAAAATCAGAGAGGAAAAAAAAAATCTTCTGAGATAGTGTATCTTTAAAGGCTACAGCCAAGTCTAGAAAGCTTTGTTCCCAAAATGGAAAATGTTTCTCTGAGTTAAATCATTTCAAGACGCTCTTTCTGTCACTTTCATCTGTTTTTCCATCCTGGTGTGTTTAGTCTGGGGTGTTGCAGTGGTGGGTTCGTATGGTGTACTGGTACCCTTCTCGCCTTCTGCCTTCACCTGACCTAGAGGGGACCATGCCCTCTGATAACACCTCACAGCCCAAGTGCCTCCTCACTCCAAAAGTCTCACTATTACTAAACAGCAGTCTGATACTATATATATAAAAAAATATACAATACCTATAATAGTATATATAGTCTGACACTATATATATAGTCTGATACTATTGATACAATAATAAAATATATATAATAATAAGTATGAAGAAGATATTCAAAATATCTTGGAAAATCCCTCAGCCTTTACCATATATGGCTTTTCCAGTGTATCTAAGCCCTCAAATCCTTCCCTCTGGCTTGAACAAAAAGATTTCCACTTCTCTATGCCATCTCCTTATAAATCAGACCAGCAAAAATAAACAGGGCACAGCTTCCACTTGCTGCAGAGAAGAGCGTGAAAAGGAAGGGGCGAAAGGCGAAGACTTGCAACAGAGCACAACTCCTTCTGCTTTCTGCTACTAAGTGCCAGAGAGCTGTCTTCTCTTTTCCTTCTCTCTCCTTCCCTCCCGAATCACTCTTTCCTCTCCTGCCTCCCAGATCCTGGCTTCTGGATAGGAAGAGTTTTTTCCACTCCTCTGCGGCACAGCGAACAGTCACAGAGAGAGGAGGAGTGTAAGATCCTACCATAGTCTTATGGGTAGAAAGATTTCTTAGGTGGCTTCTTGTCATATCTTCCTCATGCATTAAGGATTAAACTGACAGACTGCTTTGGGACTAGGAAATATCCCCTTCCTCCTTCAGTTCAGCCAGGACTCCTGTCTGTTTTTCCTGTCCTGTGCTTCAGAATAGGACAGGACACAGCCCACATACTCAAGAAAATGTTTACTGCTGCAAGGATTTTGGCAAACTGCTCCTCCAGCACCGTGCATTTTTACTTCCTGGTCATTTTCCATGGACCTGACGTTGTGCAGGGCTTTGACAAGTGCTTTGGGGCTTGTATCCCGAGAGGCAGGTAACTGCTGGATGTTCTGGAAAGGGATCTTTGGGTTGGAGAGATCTTGGAGGTTGCTCTGCCCATCAGCTGGCTGCCTGGGGCTGCAGGTAGGTCTTGAACACTGAGGTTGTTTCTGGAAGCCTCACCATCCCAACACTGTTCCTATTACACTACGAACAGAGTGTGAGCTCCAAAAGATGGAGATTAGTTCTCATTATTAAAAGCACTAAGATGTCATTTGGATTTTTACAAATTAACCTACAAATGTGATGTGGTTTATAAAGGAGGGGATGTTGTCTCTCCCATTTTCCAAGCCCCACTACATCCAGTCCCTTGCAGTGCAGGTGCGTGAGGTGTTGGACATCACCTGTCCATAGTCTACAGGAGAACTCCTTACATTCCCCAGGCTTAGGGTGGGCCCCTTGCCATACCACAAGGCTTACCTGGGTTCAAGTTGTGTGAGCCTTTCACGAAGGACAGCAACGAAAAACAACAGTACAACTGTGAAGCATTTATTCTTAAATGGCAGGAGCACAGCAGTTATGCTTTTGTTTTTAACCTAAATGTTATGGTGGCCTATCTGGTCTCCTATATGACAACTTTTAGGTTGGGAGAAATAATTTTTCCCTTGCAATCTCTGCTTTGTTTCTCCTCTCTCCATGGCGCTCTTCATCTGTTGTACAGTCTTTCTACATCCTCACTAACTGCATTTATCCAGTGCACAGTTCTGGGAAAATTCATGGACTTGATTTAATATTTGCTTCATTCTCTGGATATTATCACTGCACCACTTTCATGAATAAATAATGCAACAGCAATCTCTCTTTCCCTTGGCACTGTAAATTAGCTATTTCTGGATAGACAAGGATCTCAAGAAACAAAGAAACAGAAGTGCTGCTGTGATTTCATCTATTTTGTTACGGAAAATTTTCAGTGTCAAGTCAGAAATACCCATCCCAAAAGGGGAAAAAAAACCCCCCATCTCTTTACAGCAGAATATGTGCATCCTGGATAAGTTTAAAACTGCCTTCAGTAGCCAATGAGCTCCTGAGGTGTGGAACACTCTTCAGGTGACATACATGATGATAATTGAGACCAGCCTGATCTCTCCATGAGCCTTGCTTTTGGTTTTACAAGACCACAGCGATGGCTCCGTCTAGGAATCATTAATCAGTTTATGTGGCTCAGACAATGCTGTTGGCTGTTTGCAGGTTATCTTCTTTTGCTGAACTCTCATGACTTCTGAACTCACCCAGCCTGCTATGGGACACGAGTCGCAACGTTCATGAGCAGCTTTGCAGACCGCTGTGCCTGTCCTCAACCAGTGACTGGGGAACCCCAAAGGGTGAGAAAGACTGGTTAGAGAAGGCACCTATGGGCCTGAGCATGCCCACAGAGCGACCTGACCGCCTGCTTTTGGACGTGGGGAGGAGTACATCAGCCATGCAGAGAAAAGCAATCGCAATTCTCTACCAGGAAAGGGTGAAGGGCAAGTGTGGGAATGAACAGAGAGCAAGAGTTGAAGAAGAAACACCTTCCCAAACCAGTGCGAAAAAGGAAGAAACTTGATGAAGCTTCTTCTTTCTGTTATTGCTTCTCTCTGCAGCTGATCAAGAACCAAAACCTCATACCCAGACGCATTTTTTTTCTAAATTTAGCATTTCTTTCCCTCCAAATTTTCATGTGCTGGACGAAGCTGGAAGACAAAGTGTAGTGCTTTTCATCTTCCCTCTCCGAATTTTCTGTATGTCAATGCGCCAGAAGCATCCCAACAACAGACAAGGCCCTCTCCATGTTTTTTATGGGGTAAACAACTCCAAATATCCTTTTGAAAGACTATGGAATTAAAATAACTTCACTGTTTTCCCCAGTTTTTGACTAACGCTTATGGTAATTTTGCTTCCCTAAGTGCAAAAGCTGACGAGAGCACCTCACTGTGGCCAAATGCCATGGACTGTGAGGTGATAAAAGAATAAAATAAGTTTTTGTGAGCATGTTGAGCTACAGGGCAGTCACATATAGCAACATTACCTCAGCTCTGAAGAGCTTCGGATACTCTGTTATACCACACTGATGACTTGCCTTGATAAGGCAAGGGTTATTGCTGTCTTGCTACATCCAAATTAAAACTTTTTTTTCATCGTTTGTCAAAAGAGGAATTCTAATTAAGGCAGAATAAATGTACTAACTGAAAGGCAAATATCCCTCATATTTTCTCCTTCCCCAGTCCTGGAATTCTGCACTGAAGCTGGGGATATTTTATGAAGGTTAAACAAAATATTTGGAGCAAAGTCTGCTTTTTATAAACCCTGTCTCTGTCTAACCTTTCACTCTCAATAACATGAAGAAAAATATACAGTACTGAATGTCTGGCGGCAGCTCCCAGCCACTGTGAGACAGTTACGCCGCTGCTAAATCACGTTAGCTGGAAGTTTGCAACAGTGAGATATTCTTGAATGTTTCGCCTCTGTTCCAACACAGCAATGTTTGGTGTGAGATTTTTTGCTTTAATCTCCCTTTGCACAAATCTTTCCCCATTATTTTATCACAACCATCCATTTTTACCATGATGCTTTTAAAAAAGCTGTTGATGAACAGTCTTTCTGTACTTGCTCTTCTCTCTTAATGGAAACCTTCTGAAACCATTCCAAAGACCTCTTCGGTTTGCCTGCCAGATAAAGCCTCAGCCTGTCTTTGTCCTCCGCTCCATTTTTGTTTTGTTAAATTTAGCTCTGTTCCTTGATTAGGTGTAAGTGACTGAACAAGCTTTTCCTGGACGATGTGCACTCATAAACGTGCGCTGGTTGCAAGTTTAAACCAGCTACTGGATGCCTATCATCCCCTTAGTGGGGAAAAAAATTATAGATCAATGAAATGAGGTGAAAACACCTACAAAGGTAATAAATACAATGAAATCCTTCACTGATGCCTGATATGGTGATGGACAAATGCTCTTCTTTTTTTTTTTTAAGACACTTAAAGTCTGTGAAGTAAATCCTTTTCAAATAATATTTTGGAAATAGATAGATAAACATTGCTCAAGTTGGAAAATTAGCACTTCAGTTCTGCCATGGATCCAGCAAAGCACTTAAGGTGGTGATCAACTTTAAGCTGCTGCTGAACCAGGGCACTGATAATGGTTCTTTTGGTTTTAGGGAGGACAGCTGTGTTTATTTCTTCTTCTCCTTAATATGGAGCAAAAGTGCCTGGAGCACTGGGTTAGATGTCTTTGTTGAACTCCTATATAAATCTAAATAATAAACTAAATAAGTATAAATTATTTTGGCCAAAGCCTTTTTCTCCTTTGATTTAATCATTTGATGAGCCATTCTTTCATGCTCTCTTTTGCTCCATGTGTGCTGTGCTGAAACCTATACTTCTTCACCACTCAATAAAAGCAAAATACTTACATGAAATCTCCATTAAGATTTATAGTGCCCGTAACTATTAATTTCCTAGATCTTCAGTGCTTGGTTTTGATAAAAGCTGGCACTGCATAGCGATATGAAAGCAACCTCTCTGGCTCCATCTGCACCCAGAAGCACAGCCTGAAAAGTCAGTGAACGCTCAGCTACCAGGACCTCAGACACCATCAGACTAAGATTTGTTATGGTCCAAAGACCAATGGATCTGTCCCCCTTCTGAGGGCCTCCCTCTTGCCTCTTCCTCATCATAATCCAGAAAATGCTCCTCTATGGCCAAGGATTGTGCTGTGATGCTGAGACATCAGGGCCATGTCCCATTCATGATTGGACTCGATCTCAAGGGTCTTTTCCAATCTAAATGGTTCTATGATTCTATGATTGGTACTGCCAACATCCTCAACCACTCTCACCTGTCACTTAGCTCCTTAGATACTCATTTCTCACTCGCTTTCAAATTTTTAGAGGCATTCAGGTCAGTGATTAAAGAAATATATTACATGTATGTTTGTATTTTGATCAAACATTTCTTTTGTGACTAGCGGATAACTTTCAGGTTTTCTATGTGTGCATGTTTAAGAGCAATTTAAGTAAGTAAAAATAGCTAAACTAGTATAACGATAAGAAGGATCTGGTTATCAGTTTGCTTTCCACTGGGCAAAGAAAAAAAAGTCCTCCAGAGTTAGATGTTCTAAGACAAGACAAGGGCGTCTAGATGTGATTCAGCAGCAGTGGGTAATTAGATTACATACATGCTGGAAAAAAACCAATGTATCAACAGATGCTTCAAGTACTTACGGTGAAAAAAATTGTTGCTGTCGAGATTCACCATCAAGAGATATTAAGCACGGTAATTATTACTTGGTAGTGCTGAAAGCAGCCAGTTTATTCCAGCTGAAGGACTTGCCCCAAAGCACCATTCATTCACCCCATTTTAAGAGAGGGTTCACTGGTATCCATGAGGATAACAAAGTGAGAAATAAGGTGGATTCTGTGCCCACAGACAAGAGCTCCAGCATCCTCCACACCTTTGTGCTTGCAGAAATCCCATGGAAGGAGACGATTTAGCTCCCACTCTTAATTTTAGCTATTTAACTATCTCTCCATCTCTCAGGGAGGCTACCTCAGGTACCTTGATGCCAGCCACAGAAATACATCATTTGCATGGGCAGCAAGTCCAGTAAAGGCAGAAAAATTTCAAGCAGGAAGCCCTCAGTGCAAAGCTGTTGTTGGATCCCCCCTGACATTAATGGCAACCTCGGTAATCCAAGCAAAATTAAGCAGTGGCAGATCAAAGTCCTGCTGCTGTCTCCACTCCCTGAGCTCACCATTCAGATGCAAAGCTACTCTCAAATAAGAGCCAGATGTTGAGCCGGCTCCATTTCCTGATTAGCTGAGATGTCAGTTTGGAAGCCAGCTGCTCTGGTCCCAGTTCTGGAATGTAGGCATTGAATCGGCCTTCCTAGTGGAACATCAAGGCAAATAAAATAAAAGGCGCAAAGCTGGTGTTGGTGGTGATGAGGACAGATTATCTCTTAGGAAGTGGCCCCCTCACAAGGATGGGGTAAAATTGCCGCAGGGAAAATAATTGCTTGTTCCTGCGCCACATTACATCATCCTCTTTTAAACCAGGCAATCTGCAGAGCAGACACAGCAATGCTTCTCGCGGCTAATAACACTAAACACCAACAGGGTCCCATAATAAAATACATTGCTCCTGGTCAGAGGCGAGTGGGTCAAAGGCAGCCTTGATTTTAATCCTGAAAAGGCTCATTAGCCTCTACTTTCCTCTGAGAACTAAAAACTTGAAAAAAGTTGCTCAAACTTGAAAAAAAGAAACCAACAATAGAAAGAATGAGGCTTTTTTAAAGCTTTCCTTTTGAATGTATGTTTTTGAAAATCCAGTTTTGTTTAAATTTGCAATATTTTGATTGTTCTTAAGATTTTTCTCTTTGCATTGCAATCCTTGTCCAGAAAGACTGAAGTCTTTTTCTCTCTCAAGGTTTGAATTTTCCAGCAAAGAAACCCATGCAACTTTAAAATCAGGAAATTTTGTCTTGATTTTGGCAAAAAGTACCTGTACAATTTAGTGTGTGAATGCTGTGGAAGTTAGCTCTGCTGAGTTATAACCCTGTGTCTCTTGAAAAAAACACCAAAACAAAACTGTTAAAATAGGATGAAATATGATAAACTGATAAACTGATAAAATATGTTTAAATCAATTTTGTCAGCTAATCTTCTGCTTCCCCGACACTGCTTTACACACACAAAACTCCCCCACTTTGCGTAAGCCAGTTGGTTTAAGCTGTGGAAAAGACATGTTGCCAGACCAAGGGCTTGATTTTAGCACAGTCCTGCTAACACACACTCCTTGACTTGGTGAGAGCTCAGCCCAAGACACCCACTTTAATTTTTATCCAAGAAATGGCTGCTATCAAAATTAAAAAACCCAGGATTTGACGTATATTTTCCAAAACATGCAAACATTACTTCGAATACGTAGCATTAGGTGTGCGCAGCAGTTTTAATTTACTACCCACTCCTGTCTTGAAGCAGAAGTACCCCTGGAAAATGGTTTTATGTGGGCTAAGACCTGGCCCTTGTATTTCAGCATTAATTTATTTGCTTCTATAGGGCTCTCAGCAGACTGAATGGATGTGCTCCTTGTCTGAGAAAATGTACGTTTCACAGTTTGTTTATTCCTTGCCCACAGCTCTCCTTTATGGGATCTTACTCTAAGGTCTTAATTAAAATTTCTAGCTTCGTACTCACTTCTCTAGAAACTGACTGGGCTGTTCCAAAAACACATCACTGAGGCTGCAGAGGAGACTTCAGGAGAGGTGGCCAAACACTGTACCCCCCCAGTTTTGGGATTAATAGCAAAGAAAATGTAAATTGTTCTGCCAAAAAAAAAAAAGCTTCTTTAAAAATATTCCTTCTTTTCATTTTGTAGGTACCATGCATGAAAGTCATCTTATAATTACTTATTTTCAGTTTTTGCTCCCTTTAATTCCGTGAGCTTATTAATAATGACTACAGCTGTAATGACCTTTAATTCTTTAAGATCTAAATTCTTTAAAAAGTCTGGGACGAACGCAGCTCCAAGCTACAATTATTAAATGCTATAGTAAGAGAAATCATATGCCATTGGTTTTCATTGTGCTGATGGCTACTCACAAAAGCAGAATCTGCCCACTGAATTTTGAAGACAGTCAACTGCAAAAAGTACGAAAACAAAACATTGTGTCCTTTCCTGGAGGAGAGAATACCACGAAAGTAGAAAAGACTGCACCCACTAATGCCTTTTTTTTATACCCTCCATTTTCTAAAGAAGTTTCCTTTTTCCATTTCGCTGTGTCACTATGCTCCCTGCCCCCATGTGGCTCCTTACAGGGGAGGTTTGGCAGCACACGGGAGAAGGTGGTATCTCCAGGGGTCCCAACCAGCCCACTAGAAATTTCACACTGGGAAAGATTTTCCAGCGAAGCCAAATGACAAATACTCCCTCCTCTTCCCCATTTGCCCACAAACCCCTCAAGGTCTCAAGGAGAAGTAAGCTCCTTCAAGCTTTGCAGCAGTGATTTAGGGATCTACCTGCCAAACCACCATCAGCACTGGGAAAGGGAGCACAGGGTGGAGTGGGGACATGTCTGATATCTAAGAATATTGTTTCCTCATTTTCTTCTGATAAGGAAAGAGAATATAGTTTAAATCTCTAAAAAATCTGCAAATTAGGAAGATTATTTATAACCCATCTCTTTACATGTACACTTTTTCAAAGTAAGTGAAAAATGCCAGAATACAAAAGAACCAGTTTCTCATTTAGAATTATTTTATAACAAGGGGCATCTGATACTGATAATGATAAAAACTTTTGCTATACTTCCACATATTATGCCAAGGGTGTAACATACAGATTCAAAGTAGAAGTAGAAGCATTTAAGTTACCCCAAAAAAATTTCTGAATCAGCAGAGAACTGAAGAGTGAATTGCAGTTTTACTGCCCTTATGTTTTTGCATTTCACTAATTCCAAAAATGTATATATTGATCGCTGGAATGACAACCGAATTAATGAAGTGCTGTGAAAAATATGAGGAATGGCTTCATTGTGTAGCACCACTCAAAAGTAAGTTGTGGTATCACTGCAGAATGGCCACAGTGATTCTGTCTCTGAATTGCTTTTCTCTCAGAATAAAAAGAAAAACAATAGCCCCACTTTAATTTAATTTATTTATTTTTAATATTATTCAATTTCATTCTTTTCTATTCTATTCTATTACTATTTTATTCTTCCTTTTTATTTTTTTTTCATCTTTAATCCTTTTCAACATGGACTTCTGAGAGAAAGAGACAAGAGTCCTGCTCCCCAAAGGCCCCTGGGCACTGCCAGAACCAAAACGGGATGGGACAACTCAGCACACTCCCTCACTGACCCTGGGTCCAGCCTGCCTGGGAGAGTCAGCACTGGTACGTATAACCCTGGTCTCAGGCCCTTGTAGCAGAGAAGAGGTGGAAACTCTCAACCTGCAGAAACCTGCAGCTTCTGCTAAGGATGGAGGTGCCTGAAGCAGCAGCAGGAGTCAATTTCAGCTTCAGTTTCAGCCTTGTGTTTTCAATGTCCTACTTCCTGGTCCTTCAGAAAAAAAAAAAAAAAAGAAATAAATGAAAAAGAACTGAGAAATTCAAGGGGCTGCTCACCAAATCTATAAAGCATGTGCCACCTCCCCTGCAGTAACCTAATTTTCTGTGTTCTTTTCCTCTGTGCATATCTTCTCCCAGCCCAAGCTGCCTCCCAGATGATTACATTTGTGACTGGCCTGAGAACTGCTTTGGTGTCAACTTCCTTCATGCCAATGGATTGGCAGAGCACTTGTCTAAAATCCAGTAAAATGGTTTAGAATAACTGTGTAACTGTGTCAAAAAGGTACTTCACTGGTGCATCTTAACAGCCTTGATTTGCAGCGATTAATGACAGTCTTCATTGTCTTGGTTGCCTCATCACACATTTTGGGTGTTTTCATTTGACATCATTTCTGCATTATTGGTACACAGGACTAAGTGTTCCTGTTCATACACAGGTAGAACTTGCATATTTTATCATGCAGCTACATCTTTCAACTGCCTTACAATGAAGAAGTTTTGCATGCAAGGTCCAGAGTTACTTTTATTTCTTTTTCAATGACTATTTAGAAAAGTGATGAGATTGACGTGGTTTCAACATAAAACAGCTTATCAGCCTAGAGTTCTCTGAAAGGTAGTATCTCATTCTGCTGAATTCTGAGCTTCTAGAAAAACATGGAAACTGAAAGAATTAACTGTTCGCTTTATTTTTTTTAAACAATTCCTGGTTGAATGACATCCGCTGATAATCATGTGAAAGACCAAAAGAGGGATGGAAAAATGGACTTGCTTTAAAAACAAGCAGTGCCACGTAGTATTTCCATTCAACACCATGGCACCTTAAGCATGAGGCTTTGTTGTGCTTGTTGTTTTACAGCAAGGATTTGCTGCGAGTGTTGAGGTTTCCATGATGAACGAAGGGAGCACCATGACCCTTTGCCCCTTTGACACTGACCGCTTTGGAGCAGGACCCCAGTGACCTTCCCAACTACACCTGGCAGTGCTCACATCTGCACAGAGCACTGAACACACGGAAAGAGAGAAAGAACTGGGGTTAGATTTTGCGTGAGGCTCCCTGGTGTCATTTTTAGCTCCACAATACACCTATCAGCTTGCAGCAGGAGACCTTACCTGGTTTTGAGCTGTTTGGACTTGCAGGTAATGTCAGAGATGAGAGAGTAATGAGGCTTTGTTCCTCTTTGGAAAACAGCAGTATCGATAAAAAATAAGAAGGCCCCACAGTAGCTTCGTTAGTCTAAAACCAAGGCAGCTTCCTATATACAGAAACCTACAGATACTGAAGAAGGGAGACATTCTCCTGGAGAATTATGTACTACATTTATGTTCTTGATTTGTGCATTGACACAAGGAGGGATGGATTCCCACTGTGTGAATACTGGGGCTTGTGCACTCTTTCGTCTACCCCGCAGCACACACGTATGATGATTTAATGGGCCTTCTGTTTAGTTTATAGCCCATCCACTCACCCAGAAGTAGAGAGTAATGATCGCAACCCGGGACAGTTGCAAAGCAGATGTGGAAAGCTTTTCAACCCTAAGGCTCTAATCGCTCCTGTTAGCCACCACTGCCATGAGGTGAGGCTATTACCATCCCTGACTCTGAGGCACAGTTCATAAACTCCTTGCACATGGTTTATACAAACCCCTACAGGGCTGTGCTGCATTGTTCTGCAGGCAAGGAGATGCATCAGCCTTCACTTCCCCTCTTCTCTTGCGGATCCCAAGAGAAAATTATTTGTCAGTGTTCATTTACGAAATAGTAATTGAATTCTTCTTCTGGTGATTAAAGAAATGACAGATGTTGACATGCTACAACTTAAATGAAAACAAAATGCTGACCAAACTAGAGTCATGTGGAGGGACCACTGTTACCTCCTGATGCAAACTACAGATTCCAGATGAATCCCAGATGCTCGCTGGAGTATGCACAAAGAGGACTGTGTTTATTGTCACTGCATGGTTATCTCAGCGGTATATCCAATATAAAATGATGAAACTTGCTTTCAAGCTATTTATCAGAAGAAAAAACAAACCAAAAATCTTAGGAGTCTAGAAGGTGTCTTGACTGACAAATGGGAATTTTAATAGGAAAGATATTGAAAACCCTTCGAGTTTAGACTCATTCTTGTTGAAAGGAGCCTTTGTTTATTTTATTTACTTTTTTTTATTTCTGTTCACACTCTGTCAGTCTTTCTAACTAGGCTCTAGCATCCCATTACAAGAAGAGTATGAAAACTCTCTGAGGAGGAATCCAAGCTATTATTTCTGAGGTACACCACACCTATGCTTTAAACTTTTAATGCAAAATGGGCACTTTTGAGGTGACTTCAGTTGTATTTCAGGAAAAACAGTTGTTCCTCTAAGTTTTCGTAGAAAAGAGAGGTGTTCTAATTTAAAAGATTGTTAAGGCTGGTGACTAATTGTTTCCAATTAAAAATGCAGCTTTTATAGAATGACAATTTACCCAACTCTTTCATTCTTCAGAACCAGTCAGGTTAATTGTAGAAGCTATAGTAAGTTACCTGCAAAACCAAAGTTTGATAACATAACTCAACAAAACTTAAACATAGAATCATAGAAATTGGGTTGGAAGGGACCTTAAAGATCATCTAGTTCCAGCCCCCCTGCCCTGGGCAGGGACATCTCCTACTAGACCAGGTTGCTCAAAGCCCCATCCAACCTGGGCTTGAACTCTTCCAGGGATGGGGCATCCACAACTTCCCTGGGCAACCTGTTCCAGTGCCTCACCACACAGTAAAGAATTTCTTCCTAATATCTAACCTAAATTTCCCCTCTTTCAGTTTAAAACCATTATCCCTCATCCTATCACTACACTCCCTCATAAAGAGTCCCTCCCCAACTCTCCTATAGGCCCCCTTTAGGTACGGGAAGGCCGCTGTAAGATCTCCCTGAAGCCTTCTCTTCTCCAGGCTTAATAACCTCAACTCTCTCAACCTGTCCTCATAGCAGAGGTGCTCCAGCCCTCTGATCATCTTCGTGGCCCTCCTCTGGACCCGCTCCAACAGGTCCATGTCCTTCTTGTGTTGGGGACTCCAGAGCTGGAAGCAGTACTCNTGTTGACCACTCCACACAACTTGTTGTTGTTGGTAAACTTGCCGAGGGTGCACTCAATCCCACTGTCCATGTCACTGACAAAGGCGTTAAACAACGCCAGTCCCAGTACTGACCCCTGAGGAGCACCGCTTGTCACTGATTGTCACGTGGACATTGAGCCGTTGACCACAACTCTTTGAGTGCGACCATCCAGCCAATTCCTTATCCACCGAGTGGTCTATCTGTCAAATCTATGTCTCTCCAATTTAGAGACAAGGACGTCATGCAGGACAGTGTCAAATGCTTTGCACAAATACAGGCAGGTGTTGCCAGCTGCGCTTCCCTTATCCATCAATGCTGTAACCCTGTTATAGAAATTCACTATATTTGTCAGGCACGATCTGCCCTTAGTGAAGCTATGTTGGCTGTCACCAGTTACCTCTCTGTTTTCCATGTGCCTTAGCATAGTTTTCAGGAGGATCTGCTCCATTATCTTGCTGGGCACAGAGGTGAGACTGACCGGCCTGTAGTTCCTTAGGTCTTTCTTTTTTCCCATGTTAAAAATTAGGGTTATGTTTCCCCTTCTCCAGTCAGTGGGAACTTCACTGGACTGCCATGACCTCTCAAATATGATGGATAGTGGCTCAGCAACTTTATCTATCAGTTCCCACAGATGTATCTCATCAGGTCCCATGGACTTGTGCACCTTTAGGTTCCTTAGATGGTCTCGAACATGATATTCACCTACAGTAGGCAGTTCTTCATTCTCCCAGTCCCTGCCTTTGCCTTCTCTGACTTGGATCGTATGGCTAGAGCACTTGCCAGTGAAGACCGAGGCAAGAAAGTTGTTGAGTACCTCAGTCTTCTCCATACCCTGGGTAAACCCATTTCTCGGTCTCCCATTTCCTTCCAGAGAGGGCCCATGTTTTCCCTAGTCTATTTATCACTGATGTTTCTATAGAAGCTTTTTTTGTTGCCCTTGGTGTCCCTGGCCAGATTTAATTCTATCAATCAGGGCTTTAGCTTTCCTAACCTGATCCTTGGCTGCTCAGACAATTACTCTGTATTACTCTCAGGCTGCCTGCCCTTGCTTCCATCCTCTGTAGCCTTCCTTTTTGTGTTTGAGTTTGTTCAAGAGCTCCTTGTTCATCCATGCAGGCCTCCTGGCATTTTTGCCTGAATTCCTCTTTGTTGGGATTCATTGCTCCTGAGCTTGAAGGAAGTGATCCTTGCATATTAACCAGCTTTCTTGGGCCCATCTCCCCTCCAGGGCTTTATCCCACGGTACTCTACCAAGCAGATTCCCGAAGAGGCAAAAGTCTACTCTCTTGAAGTCCAGGGTAATAAGCTTGCTGTGCACCCTCTTCACTACTCTAAGGATCTTGAACTCCACCATTTCATGGTCACTGCAGCCAAGGCTGCCCTTGAGCTTCACATTCCCACCAGCCCGTCCTTGTTGGTGAGAACATGGTTCAACGTGGTACTTCTCGTTGTCCCCTCTGTCACTTAGAGAAGCAGTTGTCATCCACGCATTCCAAGAACCTCCTGGATTGCCTCCTGTGTTGTCCCTCCAACAGATATTGCAGTGGCTGAAGTACCCCATGAGGACCAGGGCTTGTGAACATGAGGCTACTCTTATCTGTCTGTAGAGGGCCTCATCTGCTCAGTCTTCCTGACTGGGTGGTCTGTAGCAGACCCCCACTATAATGTCACCTGTCCCTGCCCTCCCTTTAATCCCGATACATAAGCTCTTGGTCAGCTCCTCCTCCAACCCCAGGCCAAGCGCCACGCACTCCAGCTGGTCATTGACATAAAGGGCAACAACATGCAGAGTCAGACCTCCCCGTGGTTATGACTGGAAGAGTTCTGCTGATTTACACTAGCAGAGCATGTGTTCTGTAAATTTCTCTGTTATTTTTACTACGTAGAGAAAACAGTCACTTTTCTTTTTTTTTTTTTTTTAAATTAACTCTCTACACAAATCCCCACCCATAGCTTGCAAATCTGCTGGCCAAGGTTTAGGCTGGAGCACACACTTAGGCACCACGAATGCATTTTGGAGAAGAGAGGTTTTACAGTGGAAAGGCTGACATACTCCAAACTATTCACGGCAAATGCAATGGAATAATGGAAAAGGGAAGACCTGTAAAGAACAAGATGTATTCTTAAAGGAAATGCCATGAGAAACTGCATTCCAGTTAATAATGGGTATTCCCAAGAGAAAGTAATTTAGCTTATTATTTTTCTTGCACACTAATACCCTAGTGTCATTAAAACTAAGTGCAACTTCTGTGTTGCGGGTTTTTAAAAAGATACCCTTTGGCAGAATGGTTGTCTTAAGGTTTATTTTCCATGACCAGTATGCCTGGTATTTGATTCCCTCTTCCTTTTGTGGGATTTACAGTCAAGCTGCAGATTTTAACCCATTTTAACTTCCAAGGTTTCTGGAGCAAAGCTTACTCTACCAATCAGAAGACTGGAATGCTTTCTGGCTATGTTTTCCCTTATTTTGTCTTTGCTCAGATTTTTGAATACGATATTTACAAAGAAGTAAGCATGCATATGTTTGTTAGTAGCAAGAAATGAATGAGAACACTCATAATCAAGGATGAAACCAGAAAAAGATTAAAAGCTCCACTTTCCTTTTCTGTTCAAAAAGCTTGTGCAAGTCAGCAGGACCATATTAAAAAGAAGAAGAGGAAAAAAAAATATAAAGATTTGTAGATCATAGAATCATAGACTGGTTTGGGTTGGAAGGGACCTTAAAGATCACCTAGTTCCAACCCCTCTGCCATGGGCAGGGACACCTCCCACTAGACCAGGTTGCTCAAAGCTCCATCCAACCTGGCCTTGAACACTTCCAGGGATAGATACACGTAAGATACACTTACTCCCTCCTCTGGTATTCACTCTTAACATGAGGAAGACAATAAGGTCTGTAATTCTGTTAAAATCAGTGTTTAGAAAAGAATCATGCTGTATGTTTCCATTTTGTATTTTGTGAATATAAATGAACCTCTGGGATATTTTAGTTAATTTCTATATAGATCATCAATTAAATGCTTGGTTTGAGGAATACATTTTGTATGTGTAAGTACTCCCTAGGGGGATAATGGTATTTATGTTTCCGCATTCTTTCACTTTTACGAAAAGACTGAACTAAATAGGGCAAGAGGGAAGCATGTCACAGGCGTTACAGGTCTTAGCAGATCTGAAGTGTCTAAATCATTGCAAACTCTTGGGAGTGCAACTGACTGAGTTAAAGTGAGTCTTACAGAGATGGTTTTGAAAGCAGATTGTGGGTCAACAGCCAACTACAGCTGTGGAAAAAAATCTCCAGGAGTTTGTAAGACGACTGAGCCTTAGCTGAAGAAAAAAAACCAGTATGGTGTTTTGCCTTGCTGTGTGAATTGGGCTTGGGCTACACTGGCAAAGTTGCTGCTTGCTAACTGCCCCTTCATGCCCCTTCTTTGTCCAGCTTCAGCCCGCCAGAGTCATTTGTGCTGTGTCTTGGTTCTCCCATGGCTGATTCATCGGCGACCCAGCCTGCAGATGTGAGGCAGACAGGCGAGCTTGGACCATGCTGCCACGGCAGTGGGAAGGAGAGTCAGAAGATAATGGATTAGCGGTTTAAAGGAGAGGATAGTCCCATTAGCCATGGAGAGCGTTTTCCATAGCAGTCATGGACATTAATAACACTGTCAATTACACCAATTAACAGCCTTCCATGGTAATGTGAATTATAATTAGTAGGAACATTTTGCTAATTAAAACTTGAATTAACCCCAGTATCAGCTAATTAAATTAGAACCACAATCAGTTTACATCAGAAAAAAAACATGTAAAGCTTTTTTCTCCTGTCTCTCCCTGCATCCCCTCCTCCCCTCCACGTCCCCCAAGCCTGTCACTAATCATCACGCTCCATGGTGCCATTTTGTACAAGTCATGTACAAGCCTTGCCTGTGCTGTAGTCTATATGTTGTGACCTGTTCCACTTAGCTATAGTGCCTGAAATAAAGCACACAGTGAGAGAAAGTATGAGGAAGGAGGATGCTCTGTTCCAGGAGCCCTGAACTGAGGAAGATTTAAATCTTAGAAGCTGTTTAGATACTACGGAGATGGTTATCATAACATGGAGCCAGTGTCAGATGGAATACGTATTCTCCTAGATGCTCAGGAAAAACCCGTATCTCTTTCCTATCATGTCAAGAAAGCACAGCAATTACATCACAGACATGCTTGGGCAGGTCCCTCTGTGTACAGTCACGAGTCTGTAAGCACAAACAGCTGCTTGAGTGTGACGTCTTCTGTTGAAGCCAAGGCCTTGAAGGGAAGCAAGGACACGGATGGCTGTAATACGTTAGTGGAGGAATTCCTTGCTGTTAAGGGCATGCTGTCCTTGAGGACCAGAAAACTTTTGTGTCTAAGTCTTATTCTTCTGGGAGCTTCACCCATGCTTTGATCAGACTAACATCACTGTCAGTTTGTCTGAGGAGATCTTTCATGGGACTTATTGAAGTAAAGGTCTCATCTCACATTGTATGTACGCAGGGAAGAGGGAACTGGCCTGATGGTGTGGTGCTCTGGACTGTCTCGGCTCCCACTGACTTTTGGAAGAAATATTTAGAGATCATTGTCAGCATTTGTCATGGAAATTGCTCCAATTTCATATTGCAGCAATAGATCATGTCTTGAAGTGAAACAGCCTTGAAAGGATTTGTGTGTGCGGTTTGCTTTGCTTTCTGAGTTGGATAAACAGTTCATGAGTTTTCATGAGATATTAATCTCTTTCTTGCCTTCCTTTGCCCATTTGCACTAAAAGCAGTGGAATTTAAAGCCCTTCACAAAATGGTAGCTGTCTCTGGAGTGGGAACCAGCAGATCTGAGCATGGCTTCCTTGTCAGTCTGAGCATGCACCTTATACTGTTTGTCCTGATGACAGACACAGGCTTTTCAGGCAATTATGCTTGTTTCCACCCATTACCCAATCTAACATCCATTAAAGTCAGGAAGAAAGACTCCTACTGATTTCACTGGTCACAGCATCCCAGCCTTTCTCTCATAATAGCCTAGTCCCTTAACTGGTTTTAATTCTGAGCTAAGATTCCTTACAGCGTGTCAAATCCAAGGATTTAGACAACCTCGACTTTGTGGAGCATAAAATTTGAGACGTGATGAGTGAAAATGTACATTTAAGTGAGGAAATCAGATATATTCATCCATTACAATTATGCCCTTCACCAGCTCTATGGAGTTGGCAGAACTTTCCCTTAAATGATGAAAGGGAATTAAAAGTAAGTCTGACTCAAAACAATGAACTGTTTCAAAGCAAAGCTGAATTCCTTGAGGTTAAGCAGCAGTAAAATTGGCAATAGGTACACAGTTGAGAAGTTTAGATATGCTTGTTATTTTGGCTGATGTCCAATTATAAAAACATTGTCCTTGAAGCTTAGCAATTAGTGACGGTAGAAGTAATTCCACAAAGAGATGATGGCCTTTAGACAAGTCGGGGGAAGCGGGAAGGGGTGGAGGAAGGCTGTCTGCTAAACAACCTACATACAGATTGAGTTCCTTCGATATACAGGTATTTACTTTTCTGCTAGGATGAAGTAGAAAGGAAAGGACTCTTTCACTTTGATTCACTTCTAAGAGTACATACAGAAGCTGTGAAGACGACCATGCTGGTAAACTGCCCCCGGGGCCTCTGTTTGAGACAGCCATAAAATGCCCCTCAAAGAAAAAAGTCCTTTCACAAGCTCTCATGTGGTGACCACACTGAAAGACTATAGCACAAGTCACGTCAGTGTTTTAAGTTTCAGCAGGGGCAATGAGAGCCAACCTTAGTGACAGTGGGCAGGAAGGGCTGGGGAAGGGTGTGCTGGTGGTCAGCAGAGGAACAAATAAACTGCAGGGAAGGGATTTCACGGTGCTCACAGTTTTCCATCCAGGGAAGCCTGTCAACACGGTGTGCTAACATGGAACCACTTAGTCGTCTGTCCCAGCAGCACCATTCCTCAATACCAAATTATAAGATAAGATATTCCCTTAAAAGGAAAAAGGAGAACCTGCTTCTGTCACAGGCATTAGTTTGGTTGGTCAGACACATCTAACTTGGCCTCTGTAGAGCAAAGAATTACTGCAAAGACGGACGTCTGCAGACATTGGCGTAATGGTGAGTTCAATCACCAGCGTCAGTGATTTCTGTTCTCTTTGTGCATTCCTTTTTCATGTGTTCAGAACTACAAAATGTGGAACACACCTTGGAAGACTAGATCATCTGTCCTTCGTTAAGATACAGCCTCACAGAACTGGCTGAAGTTAGGCAGGTTGATTCTGGCCCTTGGGTGGGTGAGACTGTAGCACTGCTTGGATCAAGCTTTCAAAAGATGTCAAGACCCGCTTCTGTTCAGGCAATAAAAGGAACCAGGCAGAAACTCAAGAGAACTCACAAGGAATCAAAGGGAAAATACAGAGCTTAGCCTCTCCTGTTTTATATATTCCCATATTTCTATACCCATCATTGGCTATGGCCTCCTTTGAAAACTTTGCTTCTCTAGGTATTTCTCAGCTTGGTGTTCAGGTGTATTTTTTATATTAATCTAATATTTTTTTCGTCCTACTCTATGAAACTGGTTGTTACGATTATCATTACAACAGTTATTTTGTCCTGCAAAATGCATAAGGGAGGGAAAGACCTTGAGCTGTGTTGTGCTTTCATGGAAAGCAGCACGCTGTGCATTTGCCAGTTGGCTGGGACTCAAAGTGCTCCACAGGACTGGACAGTGTTTTTCTTACCTATGAACATGTACATGTCTCTATACGTACAGTATGTAGTATATATAGCTGTATATACATACACATATATATATACACACTCAGCTATATACAGAATACATATATATTTATATACACAGCTATATATGGAATACATATGTATGTATGTGTTCCGTATATAGCTGAAAATATCAAGAGACACTTCACTGGTCAAAAGTGAAGTCACCTGGATACTGAAGACAGAATTAGTATTGGAAACTGAATCAGTTCAGCAAAGAAAATATGAACACTACTTATGATCAGTTTTTAAAGTACACGCACCTAGTTTAAACTGGTTGTCTCTTCTTTTATGTAATCTTTCACCTTTCCTACAACTTACCCAGTCTGATTTTCAATTCCACAACAGTCACATTAACACAGGAGTGCAGGAGTGGCTGGAATAGGTCAGATTGAGGGTCCATCTACTCTGATATCTTTCGATGGTGGCCTAAGTAAGAGTGAAAATAAGGGCAGGAGCAAATGATATTTCCCGCAGAAGCCTCCCAGGCATCAGCTACACAGGTTGTTCCTGGTTTAGAAACCTCTTTGCTTGCGGTAAACCCTCCTTTTCCCGGAGCCACAAACAGCTTCTAGTCTGCCCTTGAAACCACACAAACTTTCAGAAGCCATGATTTCCAACTTTCTGTTGACATCTTGCAGCTTCTAGTTTGAGGGAAGATGTGTTTCACATCCAGAAGTTCTGGTGAGGCTTCTTCCACAGTACGGGTGAGTGCCAGGACATGACCTGTCTCCTCTGAGCCAGTCTATTTTGGACATTAGATGTAGGCTGAATGGATGCACCTTCTAAAGATAAGTAGCCATTACGTTGTCACAAAGCACCGACAGGGAGATACTTGGATATTGCTAGATCTCTTCAGTCTCAGCCAGTGGTCTGTCATGTCTACTCCAGATGCTGTATGCCATGGAGAGAAAAGATAGGAAGAACAGATACCTCAGCCTGTGAAAGAAAGGTTGAACCACCCCCACCACCTTCCCCTGGTGTCCTTGTCGTTGCACTTTAGAGACCTAAATACAGGTGGAGGAACAGAGTCCTCCTTACGAGGGGCTGGAGTCATCACTGTTGATGACAAAAAGGTGGAATTTCTGCAGGGAATTTTCGCCTATTGAATAACACTTACAGTAAGAAAAAACAAGGCTGGATATTTTGGATGGTTGCTGCCATGGCTGACACATGCTGATGTAGAGAGTCAGGATTTATCCCCTGGGGGGCTACTGTTTTTCATAGCTAAGGGAGAATGAAGGAAATATATATAATACAGCACATTGTATAGAGGCTTCTGGGAGGGAGGGAAGGCTAGATCAGCGCTGAAAAAGCCTCTTCTACCTCGAAAAGCACAAAAGCCATGGAGAAAGATATCAATGTGATCTTCATCAAAGAAATTGCCACCGTTTGTCAGGTGCTTCCAGAAAGGGAAGAAGATGAAACTGCAGAAGGGAAGAGACCTTAGGTCTCCAGTTATTTAGTTTGGACGCTATTTTAGCTTCCTGTGTTTCTGGCAGTAGCTCTTCAAATCTCAGATCTTCTCAGGTTCAAATTCCTTTGACAACATGCTTCTCATGGTCTTAGTCCAAACTACACCAGACCCCCAGGTAAATTTAGGCTATTGGCCTCCAGTGCTGTCAGTTTAATGGGTTTCGCTGGCACTGACTTAACTTTAAAATACCACACTCCTGAGATACATACAATTTATATGTCTGTATATGTTGAAACAGTCCTTACATTAAACAGAATGCTGTATTAAAATGTCTATATTTGAATGATTATGAAGCTGAGCCAATTTTATGACTTTAACTATTTACCACATTATCACATTTCAGACTGCATATCCACCTGAAATTAGTCATTATTTTTAAAGGTTACAGTTTCCCTTCCTCTTCTTTTTTTTTTTTAAATAAGGAGCTAAAAATATTTTTTTTCCTGTCAAGTTATATCTAGAAAGTTTTTACATTGTTTAGGAACAGAAAGTATAAAAAAATTGAAAAGAATAGTTACAACTGCTACTGTGAATTCAGTGCTTAAATGGTGGAATAGCTGGCTATAATAACATCTGCAAAGGATGTTGTTTTTCCCATTTAGTGAAGTCATTAACTTATGTATCTATCTAACGGATTTGATATAGGTCAAAATGAATCAACACATGATTCAGAAATGACTTAAGTTCAACATTTTATGCTGCACGGAAATTTGGACTAAATGTTCATACTAGCTCTTTCTGGCATTCAAAATTTATAAATAGCTACCTGCTTCTAGTGATTTCTTAGGAGTGAAATTTGGCTTGTTGGATACATGTGTGTCAGCATCAGAGTGGATGGCCTATTCAGTCAGACACACATAAAATCTGTCACAGATTGAGTATTGGCTCAATTATTAAACTCAAACAGAGTTTAAAATAACACTTTTGGCCTGCTTGAGATTCTGTATAAGTCAAATGCCAATTACATAAGTCTGTAATATTAGGCATTAAATCCTCCATACCGTGAGGTTTAGTATAGTAAACTATTTATCAGTCGAAAAGCATGACTCAAAAACCTCTGAGCATACACACAATACTTTTTTATACAAGACATTAAAGCAGGCTTCTATTAAAAAAATAGTGGTGTACAGTGTCTCAAGTATTATGGGATTACATACCACTCTGGAGGGGAAGAAGGCCTTAGGTGACTTTGCTTGTTTTGCTTTCTCTTTTCCTGGCAGCAGGGAGAGGATGAAACAAGCTCTGATTTGTTCAAAAGCTATAAAGGTAACCAAACCATCGTTAAATTCCTGAGCCATTTGTCAAGCTCTGCTCAGGCACAAATGCAAACAAGACTGACTGCAAATTAATTCCATTTATGCTTTATCACAGAAAAAAACGCTACCTCAGTAAGTGCAAAGTAAGAGCCAAATAATAGCTGTGCTGAGCTCTATGGGAAAGCTGCAAGCATTTTCCCTTTTCTCCCTAGGAAAACTGTTAAATATGGTCATTTTGAAACAAAAAAAAATCTTTAGAAAAGGAGATGTAGAGATTTTTGTGGCTTTGCCATTGAAGAAAACTGTTTTAATTTTTTTTTTCACATGCTTATTTTCAAGTCAACTTTCTGTAGGACTGATGTCACCTGCGCCTCTCATGAGTCATATTTCTGCAAATGCAGGTGATTGATTGTACAATTTTCCTATTGATATGGAGCTGCCTCCGGGTTGAAGTCCTGGGTCTAACATGCCTCCTTAGTGATGACCACCAACTGTTCTTAACGCCTGTGATTGAAACTCACCGGAACTGGGACAAGCTCGGGCACCTGGAGATGCAAAGGTACATCTGAAGCCTGCATGGCACTGGAGAGTGAAGCTGGCCATTAGAGGCTTAATGTGGAGCCCAGGAAAAATCAGTCCCTCATTAGCAGAAGAACAACAGGTCTCTGGAAGCAGATTTGCTTCCAGAAATTGCACAGAAATTCACTGGTGTGTAGGATTGCCTTAGCCTTACTACCCCCATCACACTTTCCCCATCTGTCTCTGCAGTTTCAGAGGTGATAGAGCTCCTCGAGTGTGAAGAAATCTCTGCTCTGTGAGCAGATCCTCAAGAAAGATTTAAAGTTAATCTCAGGGGCCATTTGTAGCAGGCTCCCTTGTACAAAGAGACAGGAGCAAAGATGAACTGGGCCCAAAGTTTAGGTCTGGTGCTCCTCTTCTTTTTTTCATGCAAAATGGCAGAAAAAATAGCCAACTGTTGACAGTAATTTCACCTCTGAAATGTAGTTGGGTAACAGGTAATTGTAGGAGTGGGACTGTTAGTTAAAATTAATCACCTTGCTGATTGGAGAAGAGGAATTTCTCCACTGCTCCGACGTAATTGGTCCCCTCCGTGGCATGCTGTAATGGAGTGATGGAGTATTTTGGTGGAGGAGCCAAGCCTGGTTTTCCTCACTGAAGCCGGGGCACGTTTGGTCTGATGCTGATGGGCTGCTAATTGTGACTTGACCAGGGCTCCGGTGGGATTTGGGGAGGCGGGTGGCTCTGCCTGGGAAATGTCTCACTGATCGAGAGGAGACTGCCTGTGCTGCTCAGCCTGTGGATGCTTCCCTGAGTTAGGGCTTCATCCATCACGTAAGGGTGGTGGTCCCAGCAGAGACCTCATGCCCTGGCTCTCTTTAGGTTCATGTTTCCCAGGACATACCAAGGATGTGTTGATTTTAACTCCATCTCTTTTAAGACTGTGTTTTTTCTTACTTGTTAATGTCCAGGAGACCACATTCCTTGTTCCTAATCAGTTATAAAGCCTATGACCCAAAGTAATGAAGAAGTGAATTTAGCTTCAAACTCTCCCCAGCTACATACCTAGGTTTTGGTACAGGTTGTTGCAAATGTTTTTAATGGCTTTGGCTGTTGGAAGGTATTTCTGAAATACATCCCAACTGTGCCACATGTGCTCAAATAAAACCTTCAAGCCTGTTCTATAGACCTGAAAATTACTCTGGAAAGCAACTGCTAAATGGAAATTACAGCTCTTGGCCCTGCCTTGAAAATGGACTTGCTGAGAAACAAGACAGAATGCCAGTGTCTGTGTGTGCAGGCACTCCGAGACTCCCTTGGCTTCCCTCCACACCCAGGTTTTGAGGTACGTGCTGTGCCAACACAGAACTGCTTTCCCATATTTATGATTTTTTTTATGTAATGCAGCATCATGATCTATGCACGCCGAGCAGTAACAGACCATAAAGTCAGAGGAGCACGTTACTCCGCACATGGACTAGACCTCTGGGTTGCAAAAGTGTTTCTCACAAGAAGCCATTTGAAATGCACAGAGAACAGCCTCAGAGCAATCCCCCGTCTGTGCTGTTCTCAAAATGCAGTACAATTAGGCCTGATCTTCACCCTCACCTTCGTGTATCTGTAGAGATCCCATGCGGATCCAACTGTTGAATCACGACTGTAATTAACCATATCATTGTATGTTTGTAGAGGTGGAGGGGCAAAAGTGAATATGTTGCCTAAGTGAAACAGAAATGTGTGTCCTGTCAGGCTTTCTAACCATTTTTCCCAAGCTACATTTAATCATGAAAAAAAATAATCTTCATTATAAATCAATAGATACCTCATTAGAACAGACTGAGCAGTTGCACTAATGGCTTGCATTTAATTGACATAACTGGGTAAAGGAAATTAACAGTGTACCAGAGCAATATTGGATTACCCAATGTCATTAATCCCTTTTTTAATAAAGGAGCTTTGGAAAATTACTTTGGGAAAAAAAAAACATTGTGATGTTAGGTTTACTCACTGTTCTTACCAATATGAAATACCAGGTTCATTGGCCATTATCATTAAAGTAAATAGGCACAGGACGCCTGGTAGGAGTGATATACAGAGGGGTTAGATGGAAAGGCTCATTTCTGACTGCGGGAAGATCAAGGATCGTGACAGAGACACAAGAAGGCAGTAGCCCAGCAAACTATGTGATTAACTCTGCACTGTGGGCTATCCCCAGCCTTATCAGTGGCACGGCTCACGTTACGTCTAGTTAAGCACAGCCTAGGCTTTATTTTTGCTTCCGTGGGAAATGGTAGTTCAAGTGTTATTGATCCCATTAACACAGATGTCCAGCTGAGGCTCAGCGTAACTGGTGTCTTACTCATAGGAAGTGTGGAATCCAGTTTCAAGCTGGTCACCGGTGGGGAATCCTGCTTCAAGTGCATTTTTAAAATCTTTTAGTGCTTAGGGTCTGCAATGTTGATAGTAGAAGAGGTAGTGGGACATTGTCAAGCAAAGAATTCTATTTTAAAAGTTTTTCTTTCAATAACATTTATCAAACAGTGAATAATCCATCATTTAACAAACACTTAAATTATGTGACTGACGACACAGTTGTTAAATATATCAAATAAATTTCCTTAAAGAGCGTCTATTAATTTAAATATTAATTTTTAAACTATTTTTCTCTAAATCAGCTCACAAACATTGCTCATTTTCACATCCTCTCAGTGGCATGGGTCATACAAACCTCGCGAGCAGGATGATTCTGAATTTTCTGTCTGATTACCTTAACTGAAATGCACCTCACAAAGACATGATCTCTCAGCAGATGTGCTTCTCTGTCAATGGCCAATTTTACATCCCAAGCTCTCTCTTACGCCTCGCAATTGTGGACCTGTTTACATCTATGAGGACAGGTGTAAAGTGCAGACCTAATAGAAATAGCTCATTTTGGCACACTCTGGGTTGATGCAGTTCCCATATGCTCAAAGTCTTAGCAAGGTTAAAGCGGTGGTTAATTAGAACATTGAAATTAAAATGTAGTGACATATATGTTTACAGTTGGACTCAATGATCTTAAAGGTCTTTTCCACCCTAAATGATTCTATGATTACATGATTCTATATTTGATAAACTGGAAAAAGGTTTGACGCTGTGTTCCCAGCCCTGCCCTACCTTGCCCTCGAGCACTTTTTGACCTCTCTAGCCACCCATGTCAGGAGGAGATGCTCAGCACAAGCTGTTGGTGTCCATCCTGCTATGGGTGCAGTGAAAGCTGAAGTCACTTCCCTGCTAGGAATGGGTAACCATAGAGCTACTGCCTACAGAAACCTCCCGCCCCTCACACTCTACCCATCAGGAATGACATTTACCCTTAATTGTAGGGAATGCTGACACATCTAGGAATAGTAGTATCAGAGGTATAATTTATAGAGATAGATGGAGAACCATCTACTTAGGAAGACACCAGAGAGCCTCCATGTGATGGAGCAGTTCCAGCGCATGCAACCTGATTTCACGCAAACCAACTTTGGAAATTAAGTGAAAGACAGGGGAGGGAAAGGTTGGCTCTTAGGTCACCTGGAACCCTCCTCTCCAACACTGCAACACTTTCTCCTTAATCATAGAATAATTGAATGTTTTGGGTTGGAAAGGCCCTCAAAGATCATCTGGTTCCAACCGCCCCGGCCATGGGCAGGGACACGTTCCACTAGACCAGGTTGCTCAAAGCCCCATCCAGCCTGGTCTTGATGTGATTTGCAGACCCCTTTGAAGTAGGCAAGGTGTCCTTAATCCCAAAGGACAGACAGTTAATGGAGACACTGGCTATACACCCAGGAGGGCTTTACAGGACTATGTGTGAGTACAGGCCACCAGACTTATATGAAGAAATGCAAAGGAAGGTAAAGAAAATTGTGGCAGATGAAACTATTTTTCCCTAGATTTAATCCTTCAAAAGGACAGCAGGTTTCTTGAATTTATTTTTTTATTGCCTTGAATCCACATCTTACCTGAATTACATCTGATATTATTATATTGCAAGATAAGAATGTTGCCAGGTTGTTGGGTTTTTTTAAATTATTCTTGTGTTGTGCTCATGATAAACACTGTTCCAGCTTGGTTGGTAGTTGAATTTCTTATTGTAAAGAATATCAATATTGAGTTCCATGAAATTTTTAAAAAATTAAGTAAATTTTAAACAGGAGTATTTAAAAACTTTTTTCCTCCTGATTAGTCTATTTATTTTTTTTAATTGTTAAAATGAAACTGGTGTTCATGAGGTTTTTAGAGCATTCATAGTAAAAAACGTAAGATTTTTGATGCTTTCAGCAAAAAATTGAAACTGAAATAAAATAATCACTGTTTATAACAGGCAATGTCAGTTTTTTTCTGTAAGCATTCATCTTGATTGAAAAGTGCTTGATGTTATTCTGAGATATGGTACTTGAAAAAAATGTGATAGATGTGGTTATTGTGATAGCAGCTACAAAATTCAGAAGCCTAAAAAAATGCAATATGGTCCTAGGAGGCCTAATGAGGAGGCCCTCGTTAGACAATATCTTTGACCACTTAGAATTTCTTATCTGTCTTCTTACATTCAGGAGGAAAGTTTTCATTGTCTGAGGTATTAAAAGCAGGATCTCAGCATCACACAGTGCCAAAATCTGTGTATTTATGCCAAACTAGACATAGTCTACATCAGGGAGTCTCTCTCTTCATGCAAATTAACATTTAAAAAACTCACCTTTTCTTCCCCCTATATATCAAAAGCACATGCTCTGTGCACTCTAACGGGTAGACAACTTCATACAATTACAATTTGGTAAGTATGTCTTCTTGTTAAAAAAGACTCCTTGCTGAAAGCAGACTTCTTACTTGGACTGCTGCCTACTTGGAGAGACCCAAAATAAATACACCCTAAGTCACAACAGTCTCACACCGTATGATTTATAACAGTATCAAATGGATGAAAAAAAATACACTGTTTTGGTTTGATAACAGTTCTTGATGTTTTCTAATAAAAACAAGACCAAGCCCTGCACTATGTTTGCTAATCACGCTCAGAGCATGGTTTTCCCCATTCACCAACTCAAATTTCCTGGGCTAATAAGAAAGGCAAGACCGAGTCAAGTATTGATTAAATTAAGTAATTTGCAAGCAACCGTTTAGTTGAAAGGTGGTCAAAATGCAAAGCAAGCTTTAAGAAAATGAGACTAATGCAACAAATTACAATTGCGAAAAAAAGCTGAAAACTCTGGAAGTGACTAATTCATGCAAAAGCTGAAACAGACTTCTTGACTTTTATTATTTCATAATTTGTATCACCAATAATGTAAATGTAAGAACAACTTTAAGGACAACTTCTCCCTTATTTACCAGACTAAAAGGTTCTTAGAGCATTGCTTTGACTTTTTCCCCCGTTTGCCACTTTCAAAATACCAATAAACATGATCCTGGTCTTATTTTACTGGAAGGCTGATGAAAAGATATGTTAGGCATATTTAGTCTGAGCACTGACATTTGGATAAGAATGGACATAGGGGTATAAAAATAAATGTTATTTCTGTTGAATACCCAGTGAATAGGAAATTGACTGTTAATGTACCCAGAAAACAATTAAACAGTTCATCTGAAAGCCTCTTTCTCTCTTGCATTTTCTTGATTTGACTTCCTTGAGTTTGCACTGCCAATATTTCTCCTGCTCCTCATTCATCAGAAACTACCCTGAAAGATCCTCTAAAATTCTTCCTTCCACTGGTGGAGTCAATGCGTAAAACACTTTACCAGTACAGCTAGTTGTGAAGACTGTAATTTTGCACCAACACATAATCTGGGTAGCAAACCCCATGGAATAAAAAAGGTTTATAGTGACAAAGGGCACTTCTGAGACCCAGCGAGCTTACTGACCTCCCCATACTTACACATGGAGTTTGCCAGTTTGCCACCATGCCTAAAATTGGCAGATTTTTGCAGCTAACATCAGGGTTACTCTATGCCACAGATACAATATAAGCCAAGGTTAATGAGGTGGCCTCTTCCCAGAGGAGTTCCAGTTCCCCCATCTAGCAGTAAGTAACTATTTAGACAGAAAAAGATACCAAAGAAACTACTTGCTTAGGAAGACATAAGATACACTTTGACATATAGCAGGCATATAGGTTTAAACAGAAGATTAGAAGATATTTAGGACTGTACAGAGTGGGAATGTCACATACAGAAGAAAAATCAGGTGAAAACAAAAAGTTGCATAGCTTGATGACCAAAGTTTGTAGACAAAAATCTAAGCAACAACTTTGCCATTGCTGAGTAGGTGCTTAATTCCTTGCATGGTGCTGTTAAGGTTCTAATGTTCATAAATAGTTGCAGGATCTAGGCTAAATTTTCAGCAGACTAAGACAAGCAATTTATAAGTTTTAATTTCTGTGCAGTAATGATCAAAATGACCAGAAGCATTGATAGAGCCACCAGCGGCTCTTCAGGTTGCGGTTATGCTGTAGTTAGACACCTCCCGGCAGAACTGGCCTGCTTAAAGAGACTAAACTGGAGAAAACTGGGAAAAGCTCTCCTGCCCCGTTCCTGCATGCAAGAGGGCCCATGCCACTGAAAATGCAAAGTGTGAAAGTGGAAGTGGATGACAAGGTACCAGCTTGGGTAGAAATGTTCAGCCACTGTAAAAGTGCCCTGTATCTCTTTGCTATCTTCTTTGCATTATAAAAAGTGCAAAGAGGGCAAATGTATGCCTTTCCATACATACATATGCTCCTACTCCTCCAGAAATACTAGATAGCTCATGCACTTCTTCTGGGATATCTTAATTCTGAGGAACAATCAGCTGAAATATAACTCGTCAGTGATTGACTACCTTCTGCATGAGACTGGAAAAGAGGAGACCTCACACTTTTACCATATTTTGTTATTGACTACCATTGCTAGACCAGTAAAGAGCACAGACCCCCAGTCTTCAGCAGAAGAGAGTTAGGCAGTCCAATACAACCCAGAGACTTTTTTCCACAACAACTGTGTACCAGCCTTCAGCACACAACCAAGCTCTAAACAACTCTAGTTCAATAATAACCATATCAGAATGAAAATTAGTGTCACGGATAGGTAAAGAGGGAGGAAAGAGCATGCAAGATGAAGGTTCATCAGGTCTTCTGGCACAGTCAACATACAACAAAACCAGCCCTGGCTGTCTCATTGATGTCCCACTGCAAATTCAAAGCTTGTTTTGCTGTATTTACTGAAGAAAACCCCTCTCACTCTACCGTGTGCAAGGGATTTGTACACAGTAAACTTATTTCTGACATAATTCCCACTCATCAGCAACAAAGCTCTGCACAAATGTTTTTTTCCTCTGAAGTTCAGGGCTGAAATTGTAGCTGCTTCGTTTTTTTTTCAAGACAGACACTCAAAAATATGCTGGAAATTCAATGCTGTGTCAGATGACTTTAAAGGTTTTTCCAGCTCTTTCCATTTCCCTGCAATAATCCATTAAATAATTTCTCTCAAGATAAGATCAAATGTGGTTAGAAGCTAAAATTCTGTATTTAAATTAACCCTGACCTCCTTCTCTTTTTGTCTTCAAAAAGTCTGCCAAATTTTTCTGACTGTCATACATTTAAAGATCCATTTGTCATCAGTGTAAAGCGACATAACAATTAATTTGTACTGCTTTTTTTGTCTCTCTTAAAGGAGACAAGAGAATATTCTGGTGCCAACAAGAATGTGGATGCAACATAAGGGGGTGGGGGGGGGGAGGGAAAACCTGTTGGCTGTGTAAAACAACTAAGAAAATTCTCATTGCAACAGATTGAAGGCCCTTATGTCAACTGAGGGTTCCAAGGCTTTGTAGCATATTTTTCCTAACTTTTTTTAAGATTAGTCCATTTTCCTTTCCATAAGCCTAAAAAAATATTTTTATTGTTTTTAAAAGGTTTTTGGTTATTTTAATTTTTTCTCAAACCCTGTTAAGCACGAATTATCTAAGGTTTTTCTGAAAGATTCCTAGAAATCTCAAACATGTTTGTTATGAGATTTTACAGCTTACTTGAAGAAAGTGGCAGTTTAAATATTCAACAAAGTCTTTTTTCACCCAAATGTTCTTAGTACAGTGGAAGTAAATACAGAGCAACACCAACAGATACAGAGTAAACTGTTAAAAAGTATGATTAAAACCCTTTATTCTGCATTGCTTAGCTTCTGCCCTTACTCTTTCAACAGATTACCACTTAAGTGAAGAAAGAACACAGAAGACAGCCCCTCCTCAACCCTTTCTCACAAATAGAAAAAGGACTGAAGGTACAGTTTGCCATGTAGCTTATAAGGCCAATACCAATAGTAGGTATGCTAAGTAAAAGAGACTAGAAGAGACACATCTCAAGGGAACTGTAGAGTTTTTATCTAGCACATAGCTAAAACTTAGTGCAATGAGAGAAGGATACTAAAAATTAACATCTTGAGTTATAGGAGAAAACCTTTATGTTATCAAGCTTTCTGGTGAAAAGCTAATGTGACCATGGCAGCTGAAGTGACAAAGGCATCTAGAAATGTTTTGTTTGATTTAAATAGGCTGTTCAGACATTTCAGCTGAAAAAAAAAGAAAAAAGAAAAATGTGTTTGGTCTAAAAACCAGATGTTTTTAGACCCTGGGTGCGTAAAATTTGAGGCCAAAAGTAATAATTTTGCATGACACATTTCTTACTTGCAGGGCAGCTATTTGAGGCTCTGGACCCTGGTTGATAAACTAAATTAAATTCAGGGGTAACTGAAAGAAAAATAACTAACCCTCATTTCTGCTACTACAGATAATTCAGTGACTGCTGTGAAAATAATGCCACCTGATAGGAACAATGGGTGAGCTAGGTATGGTTCTGCTAAACCATATGTAACATTCAGAAAAAGCCATGTTCTTGAAGCAGCCTCTCTGCCCACCGTTATTATCCATATGCCAAGCAAGAGGCACATCTGCAAGGCCATGAAACAGTCAGAAATATACACGAAAGTGCAGAATAAAATGGTATTGAAAGCTAATAGAGAAAATCCTTATGTGGCAGAACTGGTTAAGAACAGCATTGATGCTGCAATTAGTTCTTAAACAGAATCTGTACTATTTGTCATATTAAAGGGAATGGTGTAAGTCGCCTCTTTTTCATTCTGCCTTATATCTATTTTAAACTTAAGAAGCCACTTCAAAGACCCACAGACCTCCAAAGGGAAATATCCCAACCCCGTCTCTCTGCATGGAAAATATGAAACTATTGAGGGGCGAAACCTCAAAAATTTATTCCCATCTTCAGACAGATTCTGTCTGTAACTTACCCTGGCTACAGAAATATGCCCCTCCTGGGACTGCAGTGGGAAAATCCCACACTCTGTCTCCCCTCTCCCTCCCATCCATTTCTGTCTTCTCTCTCTGACGGGAGAAGGGCTGAGCCTTCATCTTGGTCAGGAAGATAAAGTGATTTAATTAAACCAAGGTAGGCTCAATATTCCCCTCATATTCTGCCCGAGCTCAACAGCAAGACAGCTCCTACACAAACTGGGGCTCACCTCGATTGCCAAAGAGCTTGCTAGAAAGGGTTTGAGCACAGATGCCTGAAAACACTTTTCTTTTTCTCTCCTTTTTTTTTTTTTCTGGGGGACAGCACTTCATCAACACAGGAATAAATTCTTCACCACTTCCATGTGTTTCACTATCAAAAGTACATCAAATATGCCTGTATAGCCCCTGTATGCAAAGTTGAAGTTATTTCTCATTGTGAATTTTATTGTATTATTTGAAGTGATATTTACCTTATTTAATGGAGGAGCAAAAAAGACAAAAGAGGAAAGAGAGAAGTACCAAAGCTGAGCAAATCTCCCTGGCACATCATTTAAGTAAAAAGAAATAGATTTGCCCTTTGCTGCCTCCTTTACAATAAAAGCATTTAAATCTCAACATTTTCTCATGGGACATGAAATCTGCATTGTGACCAGCTCTAGATGGGAGATCTTGAGTGGCTGTAAGTCACAATGAAGACTCCTTGTCAAAGCAGAGAAGGACAGTGTCCTTCAGAGGACTCAAAGCTGCTGCAAGCGTGGGTGTGATGAACACCCTGACAAGGGGGATGGGAAGGTTGAGGAGCAAAACTGTGGATGGTGCAGCAGCAAACTGGGAACTGGAGACCTTGCGGGCAGCCTGAAGGCAATGTGCTTCAGAGTTGTACCTTGTCTCAAATGAGAAAAGTGCCTCTGACGACCCTTTCCAGCCCATGGCTGGGTTCATCGTCAAGTGTCGAGGTGTCCCCTGGAAGCACCACACAAATGTCCAGGTCACTGTCTCACTGAACTCGTCCCAGGAGCAAGGAGTAAAGCACCGGTCTCAGCTCTAAAAAGGCATTAACGCATGCTATTTCTTTTACAACACAGCCATCGGTTTCTGTCTGAGCACAGATCTTTGTTTTCTTTATGTTCTTGATGATACCTGGGAAGCCCAAAAGTCCTTTTGCAGAAGAATTTGAGTCCTTTGGGATTTGTTGCTGTCATGCCTCCTGTATGGCAAAGCAGAAAGCCCATGAAATGAGGTAGAAGTGAAGTATTAATCATCAAGAGAAGGGAGGACTGAGTGAAAACAGAGAAACCATAATTTACGAAGTTAATTTATCCCACAATACTTTCCATATGCTTATGGTCAAGGAGAGATTTACAGCGTTGTGTGCAGTCTTACCATTACTTAAGTGCCGACTCTGAAAACAAGTAATGTAATTTCACTGAAATGGCTGCTGTCTTTCGTTGGCCTTGTTCCGTTCTTCCCCAGCCACTTTTAAGCTGCTGCATTCCTCTCCCACACCTCGGCCGCACCTCTGGCTGCTGGGTGATGGGGACAGCCGGCAAGGACCGCACAGAGACACACGTCCCGGGAATGGGCTAGGCAGCAATGCTCGTGGCCTGAGGGCCAAAAAAGAAGTGATATTTAGCTGGTGAACAATGAACCAAGAAGGAAAAATGTCTCTTATCCCTCTATCAACACGTTGACTGCAGTCTCAGCTGGGTGTGCAGACCAAACTTTCCTCCACCTAACAAAAACTGTGGCAAACCTGCCTGGCGTGTGGGGCTTTGACACTGAAAATCTTCTCTTGATTAGTGGGGGAAGAGAAATTTGTACACGAGCATGCAAAACCCCTCTGAGATCTGCTGTGCAGCGGGGAGCTGTGACACTGTTAATGCCCGCTGGAACACATGTGGTATGTTAATATTTTAACAGTGGTGTTGGAGTTTGGTGTGAGAACTACCGTTGTTGGTGGAAATGGAACATGCTACAGTAGTGATGAAAAAAAAAGGGAGGGGATATGAGGGTAACTTACTCCTCACACGCAAAGTTGGCCTCCGGCGAAGTCTGGGGCTAGCCCTTGGCATGGAAGGGAAGTGCGGAACAGGTCCAGCAGTTTTAAGGGTGAAGAGAAGGCGTGGGAGGAAGGGTGATGAACCACAAATAGAAAGGTGGATGGTTGGCAGTGGCTGAGCAGGATCCTCATGGTTGGTAGTTGTGCGGGTGAAATAAGGTGTGTGTATGGCTCGTTCCCACTGGTAAGTGGCAATGCAGGAGCCACAGATGGATCCAACAAGACAAGAAAGAAGGACAAGAGCAGTGCTTGCAAAGGTGTTGTTTTTCACAAGTGCAGCAGCCTGGCTGTATAATTAATCCCAGCACTGAAAGAAGATATCTTGCCACAGCACTGTTGCTAATCCAATGCCTTTACCCTACACGATCCTTCACTTTGCATCACGGTTGCATTGCTTTTCTCCTGCATGGATTTAAACAAGTTTAATCAGTCTCAGACAACACTCCGTCAGCTTTCTGGATCCCGGAACCTTGCAAAAGTCTTCCCTTCAAAAATAAGATGGCAAGTTGCAGATCATAGAATCATAGAATCATAGAATCTTCATGGTTGGAAAGGACCTTTGAGATCATCAAGTCCAACCATACACACACAAAAAAACCCCCTACAATCTCTGCCACTAGAGCATGCCCTGAAGTGCCAAATCTAGACATTTCTTAAATACCTCTAGGGATGATGACACAACCACCTCCCTGGGCAGGCTGTTCCAGTGCCTGACCACTCTTTCAGTAAAGGAATTCTTCCTAAGATCTAATCTAAACCTCCCCTGCCGCAACTTCAGACCATTTCCTCTGGTCCTGTCATTATTCACCTGGGAGAAGAGGCCAACACCCACCTCTCTACAACCTCCTTTCAGGTAGTTGTAGAGGGCAATGAGGTCTCTCCTCAGCCTCCTCTTCTCCAAACTAAACATACCCAGTTCCCTCAGCCTCTCCTCGTACAGCTTGGTCTCCAGACCCCTCACCAGCTTGGTAGCTCTCCTCTGGACCCGCTCCAGCACTTCAGTGTTGCTCTTGTACAGAGGGGCCCAGAACTGAACGCAGTACTCGAGGTGAGGCCTCACCAGTGCTGAGTACAGAGGCACGATCACTTTCCTGCTCCTGCTGGCCACGCTATTCTTGATACAAGCCAGAATGCTGTTGGCCTTCTTGGCCACCTGGGCACACTGCTGGCTCATGTTAAGCTGGTTGTCCACCAGCACCCCCAGGTCCTTTTCTGCCGGGCAGCTTTCTAGCCACTCTTCCCCAAGCCTGTAGCGTTGCTTGGGGTTGTTGTGACCGAAATGCAGGATGCACTGAGCTTTCCCTTAATTCAGTGGCAGTAACTAAGACATGGGCCCTGTCCCTCTTCCTGGGATAGGGAAGAAGACGGAGTGTGTACAAGAGGTCACTTAGACCTCTCTGATCCTGACAGCATTTTTAAAAAAGGCTACAGAACAACAGAGCGACCGCTGAAGCAGACACCAGGTTCAAAAACAGTGCTCCACTGTCCTGCTGCTGGCCACAGCCCTCCAGACAGGCAGGGGGAGCTGCAGGCATGGGATAATTTGCCACAGGCAAGCCCCCGAGGACTTAGCTTGCCTTCCAAAACAGAAGCTAACAAGACCATGGTTCTCCATGAGCCTGGATATTTCTGTGTGCATGTTAAGAAAACTCTTACTTCTCCAATTTTGCTAAACTCGTGGGCACAGTGACGCCCAGTGGCAGTGACTTCCATAGCCTGTTTGTATGTGCTGTGCTACAGAAGCCTTTTCCTGTATTCCCCGTGCTGCTCTGCCTCACTACATCTCCAGACCATCACAGCAGCCAGCAGCAAAAGGAGGTCCTTCAGCTCCCCAAATAAATGCTTCCCTGTATGCCCACAAGCTGCAACGGCTGAGGAGGCAATAGATTTCTTGTCTGCACAGAGGTTCTATATGAAAAGGCTTGTACATGAACAAACCTTGTTACCGCAGGGTGATGAGTCTGCCAGATTACAAGATGCATTTTCCTCTCACAGTGTCCCTGGGAAATAAGGACGTCCTGTCATTCCTGTTCTGGAAACGGGAGACTGAATCACAGGCAGTCTGTGCAACTTGCTTACCAAAGGGGCCAACAGCAGAAGAGGCACTTGAGTCACCTGCCTAGTGCTTTCTCCTTTAAAACGTACTTCCTCCTTGTTTTCCATGCTGAGGTGAAGGCGGTGCTAGGGGGTCAGGTTTGTGCTGGACACACGCTGACCTGCTTCAAGACCCGGGGCAATGCAACCCCCCTCTCAGTGCGACCACCGCTTGTGGAGGGGACAGTGCTGGGGCAGCAGGCTAATTATCTGCATGGCAAATGCACAGCTCGTCCCCTCACCTGCCCACTAATCCCTTTTCTGCTCACGTACATGCCTGCCTGCTCCACCCCCCTGCAGGGATGCTCAGAAAACATTTGCTTGGGTTTTGGTACTGTCTCTTTCTACGGCTCCTCCCTTTTCCTACGCTAGGGTCTCTGCTGCCTCTGCAGATAGCCTGATGCATAGCCTGAATACTAGGGCAAGTGCATTTTAGTCCCACGCCCTCCTCCCATCAGACTTTTCCCCTTGCTCTCATCCTCCCGGAGTGACTCGCTGCCATTCCAGATTTGCATCCTGAGTCTCACATCCCGCTGGTTTGTAGCAGGGAGCCCTGGGAACGCTGGGCTGGTGAGGGGGCAGCTTGTCACTGCATGGGGATGCCTCTCCGAAATAACCCCCTGCCAGGGCAAAGCTACCTGCATGCAGTCCCAAGGAGGTGACACCTGCCTGACCATCCCAGCCCATCCCAGCCCCACGCCGCCTGCTCCCGCTCCGCAGACAAAAACACGGGAGGAGATGGATGTCTCTGGGCAAAGAGCCTCCAGCCAGCGCCCCTAGGACCAAAGCAGAGCGGGCAGGTCCTGGCACTGCTGGATCAAGCCTGGTGGATCCGTTGCCATGGAAACATGCTGGGAAAGAGGGATGGCAGCCACGGGAACAGAGAGCATCCATACTCACCCGACTGCTGGGATGTGCGAGCGGCGGGACGAGACGGTGCTCGCTGCTTCTCCTCTGGTCTGTATCAGAAACCGTTTTATGAGGTGGAGCTCCCAGCCCTCTTCATTTATTTGGGCTTTTCCTCTCTCCTGATTTCAGCCTCCTCTCTGGAGACTGTGAGGAGTGAACTGGAAGGATGCCTCAGTGCTGCTTCCAGGCAGAAAGGGAGGCAATTGGGCAATGCGCTTTCTTGGAAAATATAACCACACTCCTGCCCCAGGCTCCGTGTGTGGGTACCTACACCGAGCTGTTAGGCACACTCACTGCAGACCAGCAAACGAGAATGGAGCAGAAGTAGCCGAGTGCAGGATATCCACTGTGCACGCACTGTGTGTACATGGCTGCGTGCAGGAGCAGCACCAGTGCGGTATCCTCAGCGGCACGCTTTGAAGGACTGCGTTGCAACTATCTGTTCAGTGTATAAACCCTGAACTGTGTAGTATAGAAGCTTTCACGTTTTGTAAGGACTTCGGTCCTGCCTGTCTCTAGCCCTGTGAGTGGTGCTATCTGTGTGCTCTGCGTGAGCCTCCTGGGTACCACCTGTCTGTGCAGTACCCCAGCAAGGTTAAGGAGCTTTTAGGCTCTGATGTTAGAGATGAGGAAATGCGAATTCCTGAACTTAAGGAAAAAACCCAGTATGTGCTCAAAGAAATCTGCGTATTAGCTGCTTCCTCCCTCTAGTCAAGAAAGAGAGAGAAAAGGCCAGAGCTTTCCATCCCGTCGCTGGGGAGAGAGAAGTGATGTGGCTGATGAGGAGGAGAGGAAACTAGTGCTTCCAGCAGCCATTTCCCACACAGCTTGTTTGTCCTTTCAGGACAAAGTTGCAACTGAAATTGGAGGGAGCATCAGCTCTCTGTGGACTCTGCCCCCACCCTTGGACCATCTCTGTTTCTCCAGCTCCTTTCTTGTGTTTTTGGGCAGCCCAAAAGGGCTTGCTGAGCAAGAGGCTGCATTTCTTCGTGGGGTCCAAAAACATGCGGTGGACTTTTTTCATCCCCACAAACTCACCTCTCCTGTTCATCTCCCTCGAAAGCTGCAATGCTGGAGTTTTTTGGGGGGGAGCTCGGGAGTGGTCCTTGTCCTTGTCCTTGTCCTTGTGAGGTGTGGTGGGAGCATACTGCCACGGCAGAGGTGACACCCAATATCCAATGCTGAATTCTCTGGGGCCTGGTGCTTGAAGAAGACCATGAGGAGCTTGGCTGCTCCATTTGAAGCGTGGAATGGCACTGTCCCAGCAGCCTGTGTTGCCAGGCAGAGGTTTTGCTTTCGCGTCCAGCCAAGCTGCTATGGCACTGCAGTTGGTAATGCAGCGAGGGGGTGTCCTTCCCAATGAGCCTGATGCCAGCACGTCATTCAGACACAAAAATTCAACTAATGGACTGTAATGATTTCTTCCAGGTCCTGCAGCGTTTGTTCAGGGGCAATAAATTATTTTAATTCGTGGATTTTCGCTGGGGTAGAGCTGTTTTACCAGTGCAACTCCTGGTATTACCCCAGAGAAAACCACAATCCATGACATTTTTCTCATAATGAACTGATAAAAAAAGTTTGAACAAGATTTGAAGAGAAATTAGGCCCACTGTAAATGAGTCCCACTATCATTGAGGCTGTATATAGTATTCAAGCATACATTTACATGTAAAGCCACCACATCCATAAACCAAAAAGAAACTAAATTAAAATATTCATGTGAATGGAGCCACAGTACTTCTCAAAGCAATGCTGAATACTTCTTTCTAAAGTACAAAGCCTGCAAGAGCTTTCACAATGAACTACAGTATTAAGAATGATGCTGATTAACAATAATTGGTATCTATAGCCAATTTACAGAAAATGATTATTTAATCCTCGTAATAACTGTCATTAGGTAAGTGATTAACATTACTTCGTTACACTCCACCTATTTAACATTCTTTTTTGCAGTAAGTCCCTGAGGGAGACAGCAAGGCTGTTTCTCCATCTGATTACACACTGCAAAACCCATAAAATCACCTTTCTCATCCAAAGGACTACAGATGGAGAGATTTTGCCCAGCTACTCAGAGAGGCTGAATAACTCCAGTCAAACAGTCTTCCCAGACTAGCAGAAGTTGGTGTGATAGACTGTCTCAGCTCCTCTGGCACCAATACCTGCTCTCTCCAAAGGGTGTGAATACACACCTTCAGTTGTCTGCACACGTCACCTCCCCACCCTCTTACAAGATATTCAGGAAAGTCGCTCTCTTCCCTTGTCCCATCTATGTGGGGAGACCGGAAGGCAAAAAGGATGCACGTTTCTGTTGGCCTGGAGCAGGAGCACCGCACATCAGGATTAGCTCAGAGACTACTGTAATTAACTATACCCTACCTTTAAATAACTGCCTTTTTTACAGTGCTTTATGATTTATTTATTTTTTCTTACCATTTCAGAATGTCGCCCAACATGCCAGCATGATGGAGAAGTTAGAGTTTTTAAATATGAGCCATTGCAGGAGAAAGCGAATAAGACCAGCTTTCTAAAGGTATTCAAAGGTATTTCCAGAAGCTTCCCGGATCTGGTGGGAGGACACTGGAGCCGGGGCACACATGTGCTCTGTCGAAGCCTCTGGCACTCCATGCCTCCTTCAGCTGAGCCATGATGAACTCTGTTTTTATTTTCTCCTTTGCTCTTTTCAAACTGCTTTGAAAATCAGTTTTCAAAATACTGTGCCACACACAACATCCACACAGTGCCACTGTTTTCTTTTTGTCTTTCAAACACAGTTTGAGGGATGACAGCCAGAAAGTACATAAATGAAAGCTGTGATATAGGAACAGATATGTACATATGCGTGTTTATATGTATTGTTTACACAAATGTACACATATATACTTGCTTCTTTCTGTTTATTTAAATGACAACTGTATTTTGTATCTTATAACCTGTAATTCATTTACAAGCATTTCCCATCATAGCTCTGTTTGTCTGTGTTGGTAACGACTTGTCCTACCTGCATATCAAGCAATCCTTGGCTGTTTCCCATGCATTTCAGAGCTGACTTGAATGCATGACATATCTCTTGGGTTTTTGAGCTGCAGCAAAGTACTGGGTTTGTCTTTGGAAAGATTGGAGAGAGGGAATGGGTGGCTGTCCAAGTATTTTATGACTCTACGACTATTTGGTATGGGCAATAATCACATTATCAATCAAACCTGCCGAGTGAGCCATAGATGCTTAGAAGCAAGGGCAGCCCTTTGTGTCATTTCCAAATACAATTGATTTCCTAATCTGAGGATCCAACTGAATTATTTTCTGGCTGAACACTGAGGAAGACATTATGTTGTAATCTGGATGTTTGGGCACAGTCCTGCAGCTTCATCCGGGAAGGGGGCACCCAGTCTGTCTCTTTGAAGCCAGCAAGTTGTTGCTTGCAGAGCGGCTGGGCAGGCAAGCTGAGCAGCGACCTGCGGTCCAGGCTGAGCCATCATCTCAGGCTTTTGCAGGCGTGACGGGGCTGGCAGCCCAGGGAAACACAGTGAGAAGACGGAAGGCTGCCTCCTCCTGCTCTGCTGCCACCCTGCTCCCTGCCCTCCAGCACCCACATCTTTTGCTCCCTTTCCCCCCAACAGCCTGCACCCACCACCTCTGCCTCTGACAGGAGCCATGACATGGCACTGGCAAGAAAATCGCTATGAGTGTAGGCTCTGAACAATGTCCCTTATCATTCAGTTTGTCGCATCCTTACCAAAAGTGCCTGCTGTAATACTACTGGAATAGGGTGTGGGAAGAGGAGGGGCAGGAGCAGGGTGAGGAGAGGGCACAGCGCAGATCACACCAGGTGAGGAGATGGGTCAACAGCACCCAGATGTTGCATACGTGCAGGGATGGATATTGCATGAAGCAAAGAAGAGCAAACATGCTAGGGCTGTGAGTTTTCTTTGAGGAGCTGGATGCCTGTCTGCCTTACCAGCCCTTGACTCTCTTCACCTGGGGGTAGTAGGGAAAGAAGCGGAGGTCAGCAGGGTGGCTGCCCTTTGTCCCTTACTGATTTAATATGAAGCAGGCCCATGGTTTCCAGAAATTCAGACAAGTGCAGCTCAAGATGAAGCATGTAGGAAAGACTTTTCTGCTAGGTGTAGGACTGAGGGAAGGCACTCTGTGACCCTGCTCTGGTGGGAAAAGGGAAACAAAGGCTTGAGCATGACTCCAGGAGCATCAGTCTGGAAGCTGATGCCAGATGTCCGCAAACTGCCTCCTGTCCCTTATTCAGGGCAAGAAGGAGACCCTCAGTGGACTCCATTCGAAAGAGAAAGGACCTGTGTAATTTGGGACTGAACGTCTGGACGATATGGGGCTGGAGCTGACAACAAATGCGCCTAAGGGAAGAGATCAGAAGAAAGGATGTTTTCGGAGTGGTCTCCACTGGCACACAGATTCATGAATTCTCAGGTGCTCCATCAGTAGCCTGCCTGGTATCCTTCCATGAGCCACGTCACCTCTCTGTGCCTCAGTTTCCCTAGGTATGAAATGTATTAAACATCCCAAACCAGACACCCCACACCCTTGGCCATGTTGACAATTACAGCTGTCACTGCTTCTTTCTTTCTACTTGACAGTAATCCTGCATTGCTGAAAATCAGAGTCCTTATCCAGCCACAAATAATGAGAATACATGAGAGCTCATGTTTCCAGACGTGGTAGGGGTTCAGGAAACAAACACCTGTTTTAGCATCTGAGAAGGACTATAAAGCACAAGCACAACCTTCTTCCTATGTAATTTTCCGGGGACTTAGAACTTTAAAACCTCCCCATGTTTGCAGTCACCTGTCAGCAGACAGAAGGCTGTGGGCAGTGGATGACAGCGGAGACCAAAGATCAGTGAGGCCAAGGGAATGATTTTCTCTCTGCAAGACAGAAGAGAGTGTCAAATGCCTGTTTCACTTAATGATGTTTTCTTTGGCAATGGTCTAGAGACTAAACACACAGCCCATCCTGAAGGAGGGCTGCGGTTGATTGCACAAGCTGCTGCGCTCAGGAGAAATAAATACAAATTCAGATGGAGCGGTGCAACACAAAAGCACAGCATTTATGCTTTGGGGGGCTGTCATGGTTTAACCCCAGCCAGCAACTAGGATCACACAGCCCCTCGGTCACCCTCAGTTCACCCTGCCGAGAGGCAGGGTTAACAGGGAGAAAATCAAGGGAAAGGGAAAAAAAAACTTGTGGGCTGAGATAAAGAGAGTTTAATAGAAAAATAATGGAAAAGGAAAAGGAAAATAACAAGAACAACAGCAGCAGCAGCAACAACAACAACAACAACAATAATAATAATAATAGTAGTAGTAGTAATAGTAGTAATAATAATAATAATAATAGTAAAAGAATATACAAGACACAAGTCACTCTCACTGCCCAGTGAATTGGTTGCCCAGCCTAACCTGAGCAGAGATCGTGGATTCCCCCCANTAATAGAAAAATAATGGAAAAGGAAAAGGAAAATAACAAGAACAACAGCAGCAGCAGCAACAACAACAACAACAACAATAATAATAATAATAGTAGTAGTAGTAATAGTAGTAATAATAATAATAATAATAGTAAAAGAATATACAAGACACAAGTCACTCTCACTGCCCAGTGAATTGGTTGCCCAGCCTAACCTGAGCAGAGATCGTGGATTCCCCCCACCCTGGCCAACCACCATTTATATACCAAGTATGGCATCTATGGTACAGAACATTCCATTGTCCGTTCCATCTTTCTGTCTATGTTCTTCTACAGGAAGCTGAAAAAAGTCCTTGCTAGTATAAACATCACTTAGCAACAATTAAACACTATGCATTATTGACATTCCTTTTATACCAAATCTGAAAACACAGCAACCACTAGAAAGAAAATTGACTCTGTCTCAGATGAAACTGGGACAGGTGCTCACAAAAGGACCTTGGAGGTTAGCAGGTCTATTCTGCTGCTGAGTCAGCAAAAATAACTGAAAGCATTCCTGACTTGAGTGCTCATGTCTAACCTGCTCTTAAAAGCCTCCAGTATGCGGGCACCCTCCTATTCTGCATTTAAACCTGCATCCACCTCATAACAGAAAAGATATGGACACAGGGACAGAGGAAAAGAGTAAAAGCAAAAACTTGGAGTGAAAAATTTGGCCTTTTCCATCCATTTTAGGAGGCTGCACTCTAAGATAGAACCAAAGATTTACAGGCAAAGGCAAAGTCATTGTGAGTCTTTCCACTGACATTACCGGGCCCTCAAGAAGATATATTCAGAACAGTTTCTAGCAGTTACCATAGAACCAAAATATTTTAGATTGAAATTAATTTTCACAGTGCTGGATACGACAATGACATCAGACTTTAATGCAATTTGGAGAAATAATGTGCCTGTGATGGACTGAGGATTGCAAAAGCTGGTCCTGTGCCACATTGCACAGGACTTCCCAGACTCTTCTGGCTCTGTTGCAGCTTCATCAGTTCCAGAAAACTATCAATTGTGTTGAGCATCTCTAAAGACCAACTCAGCTCTGCATTGAGCTGGTCAGAAATATACTCAAAGTTGCTCCAGGTCCATCCTGAGCTTTGTACAAAGGAAAATGCTGACAGTGCTGGTAACTTCAGTAATACAAAGAAAGTTGTATGTGTGCTTAGGCGCTCACACACAGTACCTCTGGTGAAATCCTGTGTTGTGCCCAGATTATAATTGCCAGGTGCGATTTTGCCTAACACTTCTCTGCCTCTGCCATTGGTACCACGCAGGGGAGCCCCCGCTCCGTGTCCTGTACCATGGCACAAGTGACACAGACACACAGTGCCTCCTTCTACTTTTCCATCTGCAGTATGTTTGCATCTGGCATGACCATCAGCTGAAGACCTTTCTCAACAATACATATATTAAGCATGTTATGTGCTTACAGCACATGCAATACACATTACGTGTGTGTTCCTGTGTTAAAATGCGTATGAGCTGTTCCACCTGCCATTGTTCCTGTGCTCCTAATGTTCTCCCTTTGCATGATATCAGAATGTAAAATCTGATCTCAAAACCCAAACTAAATTCAAAATTGCTGGCTGTGACCAGCAAAGCATGTATGCACAGGCTTGGCTTTAGAAGTGAGCATGTGCCTAAGAGTTTTATTGAGTAAGGACGGACTTTGGCTGTGCAATTTGCTATAATTTCTGAAATTTGGTGTCTCTGCCCCAGAAATCAGTGAGGGTAAGTATTAAGAAGAACTTTACGTTCAGAGACGATTTTGTTAGTAATTCTTACAAACAATGCAGGCTTTACTTTCCCTGTCTCTTCTTCTTTGTAACTAATAGTATGATGCAAAAGCTTCCTAAACAAATTTAAAAATGTTCAATCCAAAATTTTCAAAAATATCTCCCACTAAAACAGTGCACGTTTGTCAACTGACTCTATCTCCAGGCAGGGTTTTGGGGCACTGCTGAAGTAACTGTGCACATTTTTCTGTGAATAGACTCAATGAGGTCACTGGGATGGCACCCTACGGTGAAAAGAGACGCCCAGAAGACTGTAGGATTAGTGAATCACTGATGTCCTGAAGTAGTTTTTAAGGGAAGGAACCTAAGGCAAACTGGGGAAAACTGTCCTGGTGATGCATTCTGTGAATGTTGAAAGAAATCAACACCATATTAATGAAAAAGATATTTAGTATGTCAGCACTTCATTAAAAAAGCATACAGAATTACTGAGGTAGAGAGAAGGTAGACCCTAAACAATGAAAACAGGGCAGTGGGTATCATGCAAGGTTTTATGCCAAAATTTAGAGAAAAAACCTGTCAGCTGGGGCTGTTACAAGGTGTCCAGTATTGTAGTATCTCAGTACATTATTTTAGAGTAAATAATGCAACAGGCTATAGATCTCAAGCCATGATTTTGTGTCTTACTCTACAGCTTCATAAGATCTAAATACAGATCTTACATTTCATGAGAAAGGACTGTGTGTAGTAAAGCAACCTGGGAAAGCCTAATCTGCGCAATTAACTGTATCTAGCTCTGAGGGACAGAGGCAGATGCCATCTATTCAAGTGATGGGGAGGATGCATCTTCTGCCTTGGGCAGGGATCTGAAAGCACCTGTGCCATCCTGTCGGAGGACAAGCAAGGCGGTTTGTTCCATTTCAGTTATAGGGAATAGCAGGTTAGCTTGGTACCAGCGCCTGAACCATGGTATTGGTTTTATTCGCTGTGTGTTCAGGAAGCTGTGGGAGGGTTTGGTTCTGTCCTTCAGCTCTGCACCAATGCAGATTGCTTATTATTTGACGTATATTTAGGTGCTCATTTGTGCATTTTCGGAAGGAAAAGAGGGGAAGGGCGATCAGAATTGGATCTGCTTCAAAAATTTCCCATCTCCTCTGAGTAAAGTGAAAATCATTTGTTCTCTGCTCTGCAATGGGTACGGATGCAGTGTGATACACAATGCCCCAGGCCACATGCTACATGGTGAGAATAAAAATAAATGTCAAACAATTCCAACTTTGTAAAAGAGCATGTTCTGGGGAATCTCACAGTATGAAATGTATCGATATTGTTTATTTACTCGATAGCAAATTCATACTTTAAAAGTAGAATATGATAATGAAAACAAAATTTCAGTAAGGAAAGCACTAGGAAAATATTCTAAATTCTGAAAACTTTCTATAAAAACAAATTAGAAATCATCCTGTTCTCTGATAAACCTGTGAGTTAAAAATGTGATCTCCCCTACACACATAAGACAAACATATCTCTGACCTTCGTGCCTTCTTTCCTTAACAGGAAAATGCTGCCTGAGCTGCATTTTAACTTTAAGCTCTTGCCAGCTTTGTTAGATGGTTGTCAGTGGTGCTCACTGGGCACTGTGAGGATCTGCAGGGAACAGCCGGAGCTCTGAGGAGCCCCCAAGTGGCACCTGGTGGAGGGGTCAATTTTACAGTTTCTTCTCTGTTTCCATTTTTCATGGACCCTGCCTCTGTACAAAGAGACTGCAATGAGAAAACGAACCCACCCCAGCAGCAGCATGGATTTGGCCTCAACATGGCACCTGGACCTTTACCAGGGGCTGATCCTGTGCCGGGCTGTGGACCAACCTAACCTCCTTCAGTTGAATTGGCTGCAGAGGGAGGAGGGGACTTTTTACCACCTTTTGAGGCCCTGCAGCTCCATGCCCAGCTCTCCTCTGGAGGTGAGACCCTACCCTCTCACCTCCTTTTCCACCAGTGGGCACAGAGCAGCGATCTAAGGAGCAATAAAAGGCAATACTGACATGCAGGAACCACCAGACTGCTGAAAAACATAGCTCTGGTTACCAACAAAAGCCACTTCCCTGTTGAAAGCCTTGCTCAGCTGCGAGGTTTTAAACCACCATGTAATCTTTGGCCCCTCCAAAGTTGTTTCCGCCAAGACCATGGCAGAGGAGGAGCTGAACCAGAGCTGATGCAGGAGCCATTGGGACTGTCCTCTGCATTTCGGCTCGTGGTCCCCAAAGTCCTCTGCTGGCCACACAGGGGCTTTGCTCCTGTAGGTGTTGATGTGCAAGACTAATGGCACAGCACCATTTCTTCCCCAACATCACCTTGTGATGCAGATTGCTTAGAGCAAGGTCCTATCGACATCAGTAGTCCTATTGACTTCAGGGAGGCAAGCGTGGGACAAATTCTCCACTGCACTATCAGGAGGTGCAAACCAAAGCATCCTTCTCATTTGATCTCAGCAAGCATGGGAAAGCGCAGAGTGCTGATGAAACACTTCCAAGAGAATAAAGGTTTTCACCAAAACAGCTTTTTAACAGAGATTTATTTTCACTGAAATGACACAGAAAAAAGGAATTATTTTTTGCATAAAATATGTCTCTGAACATTTTACCAAAAATATTAACACATGTTCTCTAAATTGTGATTTTTATCAAAACCAGACCATACCATGTGAATGAGCTCAGGCCGCTACAGAGAGACAAATTAGAGCAATTCCCATTGTAGTCACTGGTGCACAGAAGATTAAATGGAGGTTTCCGTTTCTCATAGGCAATCATAGCAAGTTTTCCCTCTCCAATAGCAGGCCCAAGGGAAGCAGAGAAGGAAAAAAAAAAAGAAGGAAAGTGAAGAAAAAACTGCACACATCACAAATGTTACTCTCAATGAAATGCCTAAATAACATTCTTACTCAGCATATCTGTCAGTGGGAATGGTAGAGTTCATACTACTCACAAACAAGCTCTCTTAATCCAATGGGACCAACAGCGCTACAAAAAAATGAGTTGTGGTCCCCAGCAAGAAAAGTAAATGGCTGTTAAAGACATCTGTAAAAACTGACTGAAGGCATTGGGTACTTATATATGTCAGCAGTGGCAAGCATGGCATATGGCATGGTAAAAAGCAGCATATGGCAAGACATGGAGATAGGTTTGCAGAAGTATAATTGGGGTTAGAATTTGGCCTTTAGAATTATTAATGCTGCTACCATTGCCAGAGAGCAGGACTGATATACACTTTTTACCAGAATACTTTTCAAAAACACCTCAGATGCTTTCCAATTGTCATTTTATTTTAGGAAAGCATGAAAACATTTATTTTGTCCTTTTTTTTTTTTAATATTTCATCTTAAAAATAAAGGAAAGATTTTTTATGCTTTAAAACGAGTGCTTTAATTTTTTTACGTCTGAAAATGTTTCTTCTTTTTGTTTTCTTTTTACTTTGTTTTCTTTCATTTTCTTTCCTCTATTTACTCTTTCCCACAGGAAAATGTGACCAGAAGAATACGAAGAGGCTTAGGAGAAAACTGATGTTCTTGTGTTCTCTTCTTTTGTTTCTTCAAGGTGCAAAATGATAGAGAAGTAGAAATGGCCTTAGTTTTGAAAAATCATAACTAAAAATGAGGAAAATGGATTTTGTATTTTTTTAAAAGCTAAAATGGAACACAAATGTAATTTAAAATTAAATTAAGCAGACCTTTTCGTCCAGAATGTCTGGTAGAAAAATTTAGAAGAGTTTCCAAAAGGGACTTCTGTTGCAATGTGTTTTCTTGAGAAACAGCTTTGATTTTCAGTCTGCCAAAAGCAAAGCAGCAAGCTTTGCTTACCAGAACAGTTGGAATTAGAATAAAGTCACTTCTACAGCACCAATATAGTTGATGCAGAAATAATTACTGACATTAAGGATGAGGGACCATTTCTGTAGACTCATTTTTGAAAATAAAAGACCAGGTACAGTCCCTTGCTCATGGTGCAGTGATGCCTTTTTTACCTACTACACCGTCTTTCTGAATACTGCTTCTTCCGGGTCACCATTCCATTAAAAAAGGCCATCAATGGCAGGCTTGCCCATTTCCATTTTCTGGCTTTGCCAAAATGAGCTGCTTGTCCACCAGCCCTGGCCATCAATTTTTTTACACCAGGACATATGCTACAGCTAATTGCCTCACTGCAACTCCCTATTGATCCCCACCAGGTCACAGCTGGACTTTGATGCTCTCACTGGAACGACAAGACCTCCAAGTCACAGGGTTATCTCCTTCAGGAAACATACCTTTAATTTCATCTTTCACTGAGCTCTTCTGTCCCACACTAGTTATTGGACACCCAGAACAGATGTACCTGAAAGGAGGTCTCTTCCTCACAGGTCTAAACTAATCTGTGCTACATTTTTATTTAATATTTTGCCAGATGCTGAATCATAGCTACCTTATAAGCCTGTCCTATATGACTCACAGCAGTAAATGGCAATTCTGAGGCTGTTTCTTGAGTCCCTCTGCAAAAAAATCAAAGTAAACTTGAATGAGTTCAAGTTCTGCTAAGGCCAGCAACCATGATATGAACTGGGCAAAGACATATGCCACAACTGTTATTTTGCTTATATCCATCCACCAAGTTAGTAGAAGACTGGAGGAAAATTACAAAAAACTTGGCCTCCCTTCTGTTTCAGTGCTTTTTCTACAAGCTGTGCTACAAGGAGTTGGGCCATTAACATTTAGATGTAGGCATAGGTCGGCAGCTGGCTGGGTGCAGCCTTGCAGCTGGAATGCCACTGCCTGTGCTGCTCATTAAGTCTAAATGTCTCCTACTACTGCTCTGCCTTGCAACGTCCCACTCCCCTGTGCTCTAGGGAGACTTTTAAATTGTAGCCAAATTGCTTCCTCCTTCATCTCTATTATTAGCTTCCGACTAATTTGCTTCTATGTTATATTTTTCTGTACTAGTGCCTAAACTGTACTAATAATCTTGCAGTCATTTCTCTTTCCCAGGACAATTCCATACACTACCTGTCACCCAACCTATATGAGATTTCTCTTATTTTGAATTCTCTTTTATAGCTTCCAGAACTCATAAGAGACAGTGATAAGCTGCTGCAGTCACTCATTAACCTCGATCAAAAATGTGTGCCTTATTTCTGCTCTGAATGTGCTTACCTTCATTTCCTAGCTGTTGGATCATACTTTTATTGAGTGATAGAAATTTCTGTTCTCTGTGCAAGTTGTTGCATTTGGTGATCTACTTATTTTCTCTTTTGCATAAAGTAGATTTACCTCCCAAGTTTTCACTGACATGTCTTCCAAATCTCTGTTCTTGCAGCTCTTTTCTGATCTGTAGCCCGTGATTGATAGCACGGTGATTGATAGGTATTTCCTGTGTGCCAATACTGGAACCACCTGAGTGTATTCACCAGTGTATTGCACTTGCACACAGCTTGAGCCCTTTTTATACCCAGGGAGATGCTCTTGGAATGGGAGTAAGCAATCTCATGTAGGTACCCATGAATAAGCACATATTTGGAGCTGCCAGTGTTGTTGTAACCAGATATTTTTGGCAAAGGAGTGGCCCAAACAGGACCTTGAATAGTAGAAATAAAACCATAGCTTTCTGTTCATGCCAGGTGGAGAGATCTGTGAAGCTGTTGTCAGCATCCCACTATAGCAAACAGTCATAAAACAAGCGGCAGAAAAAAGGAGCAGAATGGGAGAAAAAAATCCTGCTAGCATTGTTCAGCGGTGATTGTATGGTGACTTCAAATCAGTCTTGTTTATTGGTTGGCCTTTTAAGGCTTCACTAAGGTAGTGACATTCCATAAAACAGTATTTGAGTGAATATCTTGTAGCAATGTAGCTGATTTTTAAGTTTGTACATGTCATAATGGATGCTATTAGACTGCCTTATAAATGGCATTGTGTGGGAGAAAAATTTTATACTGAACAGAGAATGACAAAACAACTTTGTCCTTCAAAGTTCAATGTACTTTATGCCATGTTCTAGGCAAAGACAGAGATTTTCCACTGGTGCAGTCTCAGTAAGTTCACAGAGTTAATCAGTAAAACACTCAGTCCTCCTTCCTATAGACAGGGTATTGGATAAAGTAGGATTTATTTATAACAGCATTATAATAATTCCTTCAAACATGGAATGCAACCTGTAGCTCAAGAATTGCAAACTGCTAGGTTATCTGGGTACCTACATCTTTAATGTATGTATCCTCATAATTATCCTGTAGGGCTATTTTCTCTCTTGCATGGCCACAAGACCCTGAGGCACAGTAATTTATCCCAACCCATATAAGAAATATGCAACAGAAAATTAAATTTAACTCACAGCTCTTGGGATAACAAGAACCTCTTTCTACCTTTTGATTTCAATAAAGACTGACTATGTATGTGATAAAAAAAGAAAAATGGCTTTCCTCTCCAGAAAGGTGAATTTCTTGCCTTTGTCCCAGTTATCAGGGGCACACCTTAGATGTGCATGTGACTGCAAGTCTTGCCCTGCTTCTTCTTGGGATCTTGCTCCGGGGACACGTTTTTCATCTCATTTCTGTGGGTAAACTTCTGTGGTCTATGCATGTGTGCGAACAATTCCCAGAGGATTTTTGTATGCTTATTTCAAGGCAGGCTTTTATTGTATCAGCTCTCAGGGCTGACATTTCTATACTTTAGGTTTATTAGCTATTGTATGACAAGAAAGTCCACGCACCAAATTAAATATGCACAAGTGCATGTATTCAGGAGTGTCATTGGAGACTCTCCCCTCATATAAACAAGGCATTAAGGATACAAGTGGCTTTAGCACCACGTGTAAAGAAACTATGAGTCATTCTGTAAGTCATTAGTGGGTAAGAAGAGGAAAATTTTTTGGAGGTGGCAGGACAGGAATGCAGATTAAATACAGGACTCTTGGTGAGTACATATGAGGTCAAGCTGTAGTATACCTGCTAGCTTTTCTTCAATAGTAGAAAGCACAAGAACAGCATGACAGTCCACCAGTCACCTACATCCTATTAACTTTTGCCAACGTAGCATGTGTTTTCACCAGCCTGCTCTAGTGTGAAAGGTGGCAAGGCTTGCTCTACAGGCTCATGCTACCACAGGATGCTGTAAAAAAGTTATAATGTCAGTTGAGAACTTGTATAGGTGTTCAGTTCTTTACTATGTGTGTCAAACTTTCTACCCATTCCTGGTTATTTCTTTTTTGCTAAGAGGATGCAATTTGATGGGGCTTCTTATGCTATTGGACACTAACTGCTGTTTCTGGTTTGTCCTTGCTGATGCTAGGCAAACATCCAAAATTTTGCTGAAGGACCCCTGCAGAGCATGATGAAGAGAGAAGGCAACAGAAGAGAGTGCTTCCTCATGAGGGAGCAGAAACACAGTAATGTCCTTTTGGCACAGAGGTGGAGAAAAGCAGTCCAGCAGTCCTTTCTGCCACCACTGTCCATCTTTCCTAGACCATGCTTCCAAACCATCCTGGCCTTGTGCTGTGTGTTGTTTTCTTCAACTCAGCTCAGCTCAGCTCATGTCATAGCGATAAGCCAAATGGACGAGATCCTCAGCCTTCCTTGGGGAAAAACAAATACCTAGCCCAAGATGGTCATGAGGACAGTGATGGATGTACAAACAGGGTTTCTCACAAAGACTCAAAATGCTGAACGTTTAGTGTTTGCAGAGTCAATCACATGGCACAGCCACATTTGCAGTGATCTGAAATATTATTTTGAGACACAACACCACTTCAGAATTAGAATTTACATGGGTACATTAGGATCCAAGTAGGTTAAAGCTAGAAAATCATTATTTGAATTGGACTGCTATATAACTCTCAGGAAATGCAATGAAGCGGAACTGCAGATTTCATTTTAGTGCAGCTACTCAATGCACTGTGTGCATTAGAAATTATTAAAGGTTTACTGAAAAATAGTTCAACCAGAGAAAAGAGCACATTTGGTTTTCCCATGGAGTTGTATTAAATTCAAGGGCAATTTGTGCTAATGCATATCATTTTCCTACCTGTTTCTGGATCTATATATAATGTAAGCCTGTGGTATTCTGACAGCATTTTAACATATGGTCTGAATTTCAGACTTGCTGCATAAAAGCTAGTATAGGAAGACCATGTAAAAGTTTTGCAGTGGCTGAGAGCTGAGTTATCCATTATGGACATACTACATGACTAATCCAAATTTTTCTGTTTCTGAATTTTCTTGTGAGCAGCAGTTGTATTAATTTATTCATTAAGTACAGCTTCATGTGCAGCTTGTAAATCAATTGAAGCCTCTGACTGGTTTGCAGCCTTTGACCATTCTGACCAACCTTCTGGCCCACTGCAGTTCCCATTGACACGAATGAGATGCTTCCACTCACTGTTTGCCATGTGTGGTCCGTGACTGTCCCCTTGGTGAGGGGATGTCATTGCTTCTGCTCACTGAAATATTCAATAAATGAATTTGGAAAAGTGACTGAAGAATACTCTTGTTTGTACATGAATACCCTTATTTACGTGCAAATAAAGATGGCTGTCTGCGAGAAAAGCCATTCTGAGTCATTAATGTTAACATAAACCCATTCAAACTGATGACCAAGGATCTCCCGGAAAAAGCAGAAATGCAGTCACAGTGACATTGGTGCAGAAGAGCCTTCTGCAAAACACTCCCTGACTATCCCTGCAGCAAGAGCTGCCCCAAAGCTACACAGAAATAAACCCTTGCAAAATTAAGGTGGAAATGTAAACATCACCCACCTACACATCTAACTTCCATTTGAGAACTACCTTTTGTTCCCTCTGCACCATCTCACTGCACCTGAGACTTGTAGAACCATTGCCTAGCACTCCAGCTTAATGTATGGCTGTTTTTCTTGGTTGGTGAGTCAGAGACTTAGAAATTATGTTCAAGTAGTTTCCATGTCGGAATGAGAGCCATTTAAGTACAGGCACCAAGTATCTAGAGCTTAATGTCTCACACACTTTCTAAGCTATAGCAGCTCTTGGGGTAGTGCCTCTTATATTTCCATTGGCCCATTTTCATGGCTATTTTCATTCCCTGACTAAATGTTCTACACTGTGCTGGGAAGCAGTGTTGTAACAGGATGATAAACGTATAGCATACCGGAGGGCTAACGCAACAACACAAAGAATGGCTTTTCAAGCTCTTGCCTTGCTCCGGTGCCCAGCACTTGCTCTGCCTACAGTCACTGGAGATGCGTGAGGACAGAATTTGATGTGAGGGTTTTCAAGTGAGATTTTTGTAAGCATTCAGCACTGACATTAGAGCACACGGCAAAGCTCTCATTTTACCACTGGCTTCCAGGAACGCACATCTAGGTCTTCGCTGAACACACTTGAAAATCTCCTTTCTAACTCCCATCATTGTCACTGTGTACCCAAGATCAATTGCAAAAGTAGTAAACATGGCAGTAGGACCAGGAAATTCAGAGGCATTTATTGCTTGCTTTGAAACAGCTGTGATTAGCTTAGGAAGTAAGAGGAAAATCTCCTGTCTTCAGCTCTAACCTACCTGAAGCCATGTAAGGAGAGGGCAAAAGTCCGAAGGGGTGTAACTGGTTCTGTATTGTGGAGTTTGTCACGCAGACTTCTGGGTGGCTGCAAAACTTGGTTTGAATTTTATGGCTACAAGTAAAGCATCTCAAGACAGTAAATCGTTTCTCTGATTCCCTTTTTATGCACAACCATACGGATGGGAAATGAAACAAAAAATAAATTTCTTTTCCATATCTGTAAAAAAAATCTGCAGAAAAGATGGGCCAAGATTTAAGGTAGTGAGATAGCAATGCCAGGTTTTAAATATATGAAATGCTATTATTTGCAAGGGCAGTAGTGCCACTGATTTCTGACAGTGATGGGGAAGGTGCCAGAGTGAATGTCACACAAAGCAATTACACTCTGCCATTGTCCCGAGGCGGGTGAATCCCGCAGGCAGATTTTGGATCCCATCCAAACTTCAGTAAGGGTTTTAGGACCTGGCAGGTCAGTGAGGAGACTCCCCTCTGTTCCAGCAGAAGCTGTGAAAAATATTACTTCTCACTGCAATGTTACTAGGAAGCCATTCTATTCAACCGTACCACTACGAATCAAAAAAAAAAAAAAAGTTTGACTCTCACACTGTATACGGTTGAACAGACCTATCTTTTCCATTACAGAGTTCCTTTCAGCACTTGTTCAAACTGTAGTTCAAAATTAGTTAACATTTCCCACATCTTTCCACCATGAGCTTCTGTTCTTAGCTGTTTACAGGCAGGACTTGATGGGAGAAGCTGGGAAGGACACAAGCTCCAAGGTGGTACACACATACAGGTCACATAATGCAAAAGGGAACCCACGCTTTGCGGAGGAGCTCACAATCTGTTGGGGTGTTGTCCTGATGTTCAGAAAGAGTCTCTCCTCACCTGTCCTGACTTAGACCAAATGCTGAACCCTACAAAAGTCATAAAGATGGAAAGTGATGGACTTATGCTGTGAACTTAACCCAGACATGAATGAAGGCTGGGCTCCAGAGCGAGGAAGATCAAAGGAGAGGAAGGAGCTGCAGCAACACACAATCACCCTGCAGCTGATAAAGGAACCAAAGACAACATCAGGTTAGGGAGGGTCTCTTCAAGAGCCTCAAAGCCTTGTTTTTTGACAGAGTCCCAGATGCAACCCACAAAGGCCTTTCTGACATGATATATGTCCTTCCATTTTTCCCTTGAGAGAGGGAGGAGGGAGGAAGAGAGAGAAAGAGAAAGAGAAAGAGAAAGAGAAAGAGGAAGAGAAAGAGAAAGAGAAAGAGAAAGAGAAAGAGAAAGAGAAAGAGAAAGAGAAAGAGAAAGGAGTAGCTCTCTCTCGCTCTTCCTTGTTGGCTGCTATTTCTGTTGCTTTCGAGTGTGCATTACGGAAATGGCTGAGATACCATTGCCGATACCACACCGACCTGACCTGGACATTGAGAGAGCGATGCTGTCTGTAGAAGTGAAGGGAAAAGGCGTGCTCAGGACTGACCGTGTTTCACGTCATGCTTTGGGTACACCAGGAATAGTAAATCAGCCTTCCTAGAGGGAATGAAAAAAATACTTCCTTTCAATTTAATTAATACTGTGAACAATTCACTCTTTACAGCTATAAATATGTCAGTGACTTCAAGGTATCTAAGAAGTATGAAGACAGATTGGCAAAATGTCTTCCATCCATTGGTGTCTGGGATATAAAATCCCTTTTTAGGCCTTCTATACCTGATTTGCCTGAAAACATCAATTTTACCCTGGAGCCCACCAACACACAGGCACTTTCTCCTTTGTAAGGAAACCAAGCCCAGGGGACAGCATTTCACTCCTTCCCCAGCAAGGTCCTGAGTCTGAGACATCTGGCTGTGAAGCAGAGGCAAGCTCGTTTGAAATAATGCTGTCTGGGAAGGAAATGCATCCAAAACCAAGGTCTGAAGTCTTTTCCGAGCCTTCTGTTGGGAAACTGTTGACAGACGGGCAGCGTCAGGAAGGCCGCAGTGCTGCCTGGCAACGGCTAATTGCAGCACCTTCTCTGACCTCCCCCTGCCTTGGCTTGGAGAAGTCACCATGGTGGTCCAATCCTTGTCTGAACTACTGTAGCTTAGTCTACCTGGGGCTTGCAGCAGAAAAGACTGGAGCATCCTTTCTGCTAATTACTCTTTTAACAGGGTATTCGCTCCCTACCCTGTCCATTTCTGGCAGCAGGTGAAGGTGTTAATTGCTCTTGGCTAAGAGCTCCATTGTCTGAGCAATCTCTTCTTTTATTCATCCTCCCAAAGCAGCTGTAATCTGGGGACTGCTCATTCCAGCTGCTGGCTTTGAGGCAGCTGGGTCTAACGTGAAAGACCTATGCATCAGTCTATCATCTTTTCTCAAAGGAGAAATATTTTATGGAAGTTTATCAACTTTGACGAAGTCTTTCAGCAAGCGCATAAACTACAGAGCTCTGAAATGAAAACTGATTTTATTGTTGAATCAGGCTGAATGGCGAAATATTAAAAATCTGCCCCCCTTCTCTTCAATTAGAAAAAAAGTTTGAAGGCTCAGAAACTGCTGTGAAAGGGATCTGCTACCTCCAACTCCATCTTACCCAACCTGCCTGGTGCACACAACCAGCACAGGAGGGAGTGAAGGTTGTTCTGGTGTGAGTCTCATTGTGCACAGGGACTTCAGTCCAGCAGTGTCTGGAGGAGGCTGTTTTCACTTCATGCAAGGCAACGAGAGTTTGGGGAAAAGCAGCTTTGAGACATTTTCCCACATAGACAAGAACTGAGTCTGGCAGGCTTTAAGGCACACGTTAAATGAAACCTCCCATTGAAAAATGTCTCATTTAAACATGCTCACTTAAATCACTAAATGCACATCAGAATTTTCCTGTTCTTTCTTGTGGAGAATATTTGGTATTGAGTTTGGATTTTACTTGGGAGAAGTGAGAGACAGCTGCTCTACCCATGTAATGCCATCTCAGGAAACAGAATGGAAACCATTTTTGGCTCCAGAAACTTTAAAAAAGGAAACAGGATTTCTTCAGTTAGCAGAAAACTTCTGCTGCCTACTGGAACTTTTCCATGAGTTTCTAATACTTCAATTAAAAGTATACACCATTTTAATTTTTTTTTTAAGTATGAGTTCAATAAAGACTGAATTCTGATTGACAGTTCTCTCCTACATCTAGACAGAAGGTATTCAAATGTTAAAAATAGGAGTCTCTTCTGCAATAAAAAATAGAAATATTTAACATATGTTTACCTATATTTTTATATCTACTCAAATATTCATTTTAATGCATATTTTAATATATTTTTAAACACTGAGTATGTGTTTCAAGTATACACATCACTGAGATTTCAAATAGCTGCTCAGCAAATTTTAGCTTAATGAGAAGAGACAGGCAGAAGAAAAAATGTCACCTCTATCTTAATTTCTTTTGAGAAAAACACTGTGTTGGCTGAAATATTTGCCCTTGTTACTCCTGTTCAATGTCATTTGAAAAGAGTCATTGCTCACAGGTGGATATTCGTTAAAAATTGCTCCTAGGTGACTCCATTGCTTGCTTCATGCTGGGGCCAAACAGAGCCCATTCCTGTGGAGGCAAGAATGGGAGTCAGGACTCTGTTGTGCAGGTTTATCCCTTCTGACATGAAGCAGTAGCTGATGTGAATCTCTTTTCTCATTGCATTAGTTTTAAAAGCCTTTATTTATTTTCAGACATGGGAGATAATATTAAGCATTAAAGTCCGGTCCACAACACAGTGGAACGTGAATCCCTCTGAATTTAACTACATCCAAGCAGAGATTTTTCTGCCTAGCACCCCAGAGAAAACCAAGGTATCCATGCAGTTTATTTGCCTGTTTTCTTTAGGTTTGGGGCCAGATCCTAGGCGGTGTTATGGTATCACTCTTCTTACTGTATTTTTAGAAAGCAGTATTCTTGTTAACGCTGTAAACGCTGTGTTTTGCATTGCTGACCCATCAATCCCAGTGGGAACTCCAGGGGCTGAAACAGCAGAAAAGAGAAGAGTAGTGTAGCTGTTGGGGGCAGGGGATGTAACAGTCTGGAGAGGGGCACTGAAGAGCTTCCACCTTGAAAGGCAAAGTTCCTGCAAAAGAAGTCTTCAGTCAAGGATCAGATTCCCATCATCAGCGGGATTTTACCATATCTTCATGCAAAAACTTTCAGAATTACTAAATTTGGTTTTTTGGGTTGTTTTTTTTTTTTTTTTTTTTTTTTCCCTAGCAGAATGAACAAGAAGCACAGGAACTTCTGACCCAGCATTTCTTCTGTTAAGTGATGCAGAAAAGGGAAGGAAGATCTACTTTTGTCTTTAACTTGATTTGCTGTGTATCACTATAAAAAATGAGAGCCCTGATCAGCTGCAAATTTGGAAATTTCTCTCTACATAAAATTCTGTTTCCAGCACTTCACTGTTACATTATTTTGGGTTGGACATGCACTCCATTGTACAATACACACAAAAGAAAATTATTTCTAAATTAATCCATAAGAATTATGACTGGATTAGAAAATCACAGCAATCTGCTCCCCAGCCCGATACACAAGATCTGTTTGCTGGTCAGATTGCAAGATAGGCCATAAATTGAAATGCCAGAATATTTTCCCATGACGACAAGTGTATTACTTTTCTACCATGTCCATTGGGCTCCTGCAAACATGAACATACGAATGGTCCCCCCATAACCATAGAATCATAGAATGGTTTGGGTTGGAAGGGACCTTAAAGATCATCTAATTCCAAACCCCCTGCCCTGGGCAGGAACACCTCCCACTAGACCAGGCTGCTCAAAGCCCCATCCAGCCTGGCTTTGAACACCTCCAGGGATGGGGCATCCACAACTTCCCTGGGCAACCTGTTCCAGTGTCTCACCACCCTCACAGGAAAGAATTTCTTCCTAATATCTTATCTAAATCTCCCCTCTTTCAGTTTAAAACCATTACCCCATATCCTATCACTACAATCCCTCATAAAGAGTCCCTCCCCATCTCTCCTATAGGCCCCCTTTTAGGTACTGGAAGGCTGCTACAAGGTCTCGCCGGAGCCTTCTCTTCTCCAGGCTGAACAACCCCAACTCTCTCAGCCTGTTCTCAGAGGAGAGGTGCTCCTGCCCTCTGATCATCTTCATGGTCCTCCTCTGGATCTGTTCCAACAGGTCATGTCCTTCTTATGTTGGGGACTTCAAAGCTGGACGCAGTACTCCAGGTGGGGTCTCATGAGAGCGGAGCAGAGAGTCAGAATCACCTTCCTCGACCTGCTGGTCACACTTCTTTTTATGCAGCCCAGGATACAATTTGTTTTCTGGGCTGTGAGCGCACGTTGCTAGCTCATGTTGAGCTTCTCATCCAGTCCACACCCCCAAGTCCTTCTCCTCAGGGCTGCTCTCAAGCCATTCTCCATCCAGCCTGTATTTGTGCTTGGTATTGCCCTTACTTTCTTCCAGTGTGTCTCTGTTCGGCATGATCTCTGGAGAACCGTGATGCAGCGCTTTTTCTCCTGCACACTGTGCAAGTTCCACGTGTGCAAGGTTCAATGGAAGTCGTGTCTTCTCTGGTTTGTTGACTAGATTCAAGAGGAGACCATTACTCAGGACTCAAGAGAAAGACAAGGAGTTCGCACAATCTGTACGCATAGCGCATCCAGCCAAACAATTTGAAAGGGCTGCAATTCATTTCAGCACTCTGCTTTGAAAGATGCTGAGTGCCCAGGGTCCAGACAGTTCTGCAGAAAATATCAGCAAGACTCCTGCGGTGTGCTGCTGATGAATGGGAATGTTTTGCTCCTCTTGGGTTTTCTCTGATGGTAGCCTGCATGTCAAAACCTCTTTGAAGCCAGGTGGCTTTGTTTAACCTGTGAAATATTGCACTACTCTCTTTTCCACTAGTCTCTTTTGCTGTGAAAAGCACTAGAACAACTTGTCTTAAGATCCTTCATTTTCCACAGATGAGAATCATCAGCCAGGTACCTTCAGCAATAAATTAGTCCCTGATCTGGGGATCTCTTGACTCCAAATGCTTCAGATTCTGCTGCTTTTGGAATTTTATTATTTGACAGGACGATTTTAAACGACCAAAACATCATGAGTAGCGATCTGAGATAAGTAACAATAAGTGATAATCTGGGTTGAGTGAAGGTCGGTCTGCATTTTAGCAAAGTGAGCTGTGCACAGCTTACTAAAGCTGGAGGACTTGCATCACCCTTTTTGGCTCAGTAAGAAAGGCAAACACTGCTCCCTTTGGGACAAAAATCAAGGGGAGTCTGGCTTTGCAATGGTTGCCTAAACCCTGCAAACTCTCATTTCCTTCTTCAAACCCAACCAGTTTTGCCGTGCAGCAGTAACAACTGCCATTGCTGATAAGTTTCCTTGGTTCATAGAAATCCTCTCTCTCACTGGCAGCACGGTTCAATTGTCTTTCTGCAGGAGGAGCTGCCGTTCGAAAGGCTTACACATAGCTGAAAAGTTCAGTTCCAGTTTCATCTTTCCCAACTGCCAGCGAGCTCCGTTCACAGCACTAATACTCAATGCATGCCACGTGAAACATAGCCTTCATTATGCTGAGAAATACTCATTACTGCAGTCCCATCCTGTCTGCCAAGGAACAGGCACGGCACGTACCCTGTTTGTTTTCTCCTTGCTTAATTGTTCAGTTCACTTGATGTCCCCAGATTTGCACTTTTCTCCTCCACTGAGGAAATCAAGCTTGCTATGCTTTGCTCTTGTCCCACTGCTGTCCCTTTAGATCTGTATCTTCACTGTTGTTGGCTGGAGACGTCATCTTCTCCCCCTGTGCAGTAAGCGAGGTGCAGGCAATTCCACAGCCAAGCAGTATGTCTTCCTCCCCGGGAGACCAGCAGGATAAGACCTGTCCATGCTGATAACTATTTTCAACATATAGTTCAGTTGCTACTAAAACTCAACGTGCAAATTGAAGCCAAGGAGCCTTTACCGAGAAGGTAACCGATCCCTGGTTTCAGGGCACCTCTAGTGTTCAAGATCAAGACGCATTTATCCAAGTGTGTGAGCAATACGAACCATAATTCATTCTTTTGAAACTACAAAGACAGATAGCAAGGGCTACTGAGGCCTTCAATTTCCATTTTTCTTAAGATTATAAAAAACTGTGCTTCCCATCTCTTCCCATGTGGCTGCTGCCCTGTCATCCAGTTTCACTGTGTGGGGAACGTCAAGGCTGTGTTGGAGCCCTCCTGCACAGTGCCTGTGTAATGGAAATTCAAAGGCAGCCAGAGCCAAGCCATACCATAAATGTGAAAGGCCCGTTAAAAAAATACTATGCCGTAAAGTGTTGTAACAGAAGCAACATAACTTTCTCCTTTTTTATGGGATGAAGCCTAACATAAATGAAATAATATTTTTATTTTTTTTTCCTGGGGTTGCCATAGGTACTCTCTGGACAAAAAAAAAGAGAAATAAAAATCCACGCCTGAAGGGAAGTTCGTCGTGAAGTTTTTCTCTGGCATAAGATTTGCCATAATGGAACTAGAGATAAAGTTTTGATGCAAATCTCTGCTCCTGGCTGGGACTATCTCTGATTTCAGTGGCCAGCTCTGGGTTTTTATGGGAGGCTCATTTGTCACTGAAAGAGACTCATTGCAGGTACCCGCTCCGGCTGAATTTCCCGTCTCCTGGCACTGGCTGATCTGATGCCCTTTGACAGAAAGCTCACACCACCCAGCTCTTTTGACACACTCAGTATTTTGTGGATGGCAGACACTGTCTTCTGACACAGAGGAGGTAGATATCCCTTATACGTGTTATACACACTTGCATGGACCCAGGCAAAGTGATCCATTCCCGTTTATGACAAGGGATACCTCGCAACTTACATGAAATGAAGGATGCAAATATGTACTGTGGAGGAGAGTGTTTCTCAGGAAGAAAAGTGTGGCAGTGACTAAAACTACAAGATGGGACTGAAGTAATTTGCAAAATATGTCCTTTGTAGAGAAAGCTATTTTCTCCCTATTAATTGCAAGTACGTAGAAGGCTCATTATAGGAAAACTGAAGGACAGAAATGGAAAATTACTTATGGATTATACCTATCATTTGTCATTGCAGCTGTAGAGGTCCTGGAGCCATGGCTTTTTACGTGTGGTTTCCTGGTGTTTTCCCACCAGCTCTTAAACATTTCTCCAAACAGGGTTTCTATAAAACCACAGCCTAGACGTACGTTAAATCAAGGTCCTAAAGCAGATGGAACTGTATTAGGAGATGCTGGAGAAGATCAAGGCAGCACACGCACTGCCCAACTGTCAGCAGTGTGGGTGGCATATAGAAACCCTGTAGCTAAAGGCTATCAAAGGTGTCTTTGGTAACAGAGAAATCCTTTTGTTTTGTTCAGTGGTAACAGAATCTTTGGTCCTGGTGCAGGTCACAGCAGAAAATGCCAGTGATGCCACTCAAGTCATATCGACTTGAAAATTGATCTAGTTTCTCTTAATCACTGGATTAACATTCCTGAAACCCGCTACCATTTTCAGATATATCAGCCACAGCTCTTATAAAAAGAAGACACTTTCTCCAAGGCAGAATTGTTTTAAAAACAGATATATTAGAAAAGACAGAGAGTATGATGTCCACAAGGAACTTTACTCTTCTGGGTTGTTTTTCTCTGGAAAGTGCCCAAAATCCACAGTGAAAAATGGCACAAAACCAGAAAGTGAGAAAGAAAGAGAAAGAAGGAAGAGAGAGAGAGTGCTCAGAGATGCAATTGGAAGCACTTTTAGACTTCGTGTTGTAAAAACATCTTTAGACCAATGAAATGAGAAATGGAAAAAAGGGAAACCACCCCCTTCTTTGCCATGCCATGGGAGTAGCACCATTGGCAGATGCTGAGGGATACACCTGAAGGCACATATACGCTCTGAACAAGAGAACATAAGAATTTCCTTGTCTACGTGCTTAGAAATGATGTTTCAGTGCTGCATGACATTTTGGCAGTTCTTCCCTTGAAAGCATGGCTGAAGCTTTTGAACCACAGTGCCTTTCTGAATTTGCTAAGCCAGGTAAATCACTCCTCAAGTACTGTGAGCCCTGACCTAATAGAGAATGTGTCCTCTGTGTTTTTATCCTCTCTATTAGCCTCCTCCTTTCTTTTTTCCCATCTCCTCATATGTGTAATCAAATAGCTCATTTCCTCTGCAACACATCCTAGGAAATGCGCTCGGCCTTCCCAGCTCTTCTGCCAAGCTGAGATGGCTGCTAAGAGAACTTTGAATCCCTCTTTCGTTTATTTCTGTAAGTGTTTCGTCAGTGTGCCCATTCTGGTTTATTTTCCCGTTTCTACAGAACCTCTGTTTGCAACAAAACCACAATTTTTTGGCTGATTTTCTCACAGGTATGTTTTGAATAGAGTAGAGAACCACTCGTCTACTACTGGACCAAAAACATTTTCTTTACATGTCAGCTGGGTTGTTTATTACTACTATTATTAATTTTCTTTTTTT
>VWZL01003477.1:152817-166195 GCA_013396915.1 Stercorarius parasiticus | reverse complement strand
ACCACACCACCCCCCCTCGCCATCCACAGCAAGCCGCTTGCGGGCTGGACCTGCGCCATGTCACCACCATCGAGCTGGTGGGGCAGCCCCCACGGGAGGTGGGACGCATCCGGGAGCACCAGCTGTCCCTTGGCATCATCGAGGAGCTCAGGTATTTGGGGGGGAAGGGGGTGTGTGTGTGTCCTGCAGAGCCAGGTGCCCGCAGGAAGGGAGCGGGGATGAGGTCGCATCGCATCTGGGGATGGCAAAGCGTGAGGTTGTGCAATTTGGGGACACTCCCAGCAAGTCTGAATACAGCATCCCCAGAGCCTCACGGGGCTCACAGACCCCGAGGAAGAGACGGGAGCCACCACCCCAAGAGGACCCGAGCACAAGTTGCTTGGGGTGGTCAGGCTCAGCCCCAACCACCCCCTCCCAGCCCTGAATGGTGGCTCCCCCCTGCACCCCCAGGCAATTCCTGCACCTCACCCGCTCCCACTTCAACGCCGTGCTGCTGGACAAGGCGGGTACAGACCGTGAGCGCTACATCTCCCCTGTCAGCCCCGACGAGCTCTTCGTCTTCATCGACACCTACCTGCTGAGCGAGCAGGAGGCAGCGCGGCGGGAGCAGAGTGGGGACCCCTGCGAGTGAGGCAGCGCCGGGGAGAGCCCGCCCCCCCCCAAACTCCACCACTGTTGGCCTCGGGGGAATGGACACCTTCCTTTCTGCTTTTCTAGTCGCCCACTGTAGAGGAGGACCAGGGTGCCAAGGACCTCCAGGGGAAGGGGAGCCCCCTTTCCCGCTGCTCTGGCACAGAGGGGCAAGCAGTGATGGGGACAGGGGGCATGTGCCGGCAGCATCCCCACTGCCCAGCAGCATCCCCACTGCCCAGCAGCCAGGAGCAGCATCCAGCTGCACGGTGGGACGGCTCAGCCCGGCCAGGACCATGGCAGGAGACACCGGAGTGCCCCCCCAGGACAGGGGGGAGATGGGGAGATGGACACTGGGCTGCCAGAGCCGAGGAGAGTGGACAGGGCAGGGCAGGCAGGGCGACAGCCTCTAATGCAACAGCTTCACCCTCCCCACAGCCATCCTCACCCCATGCACAGCCTGAACCCACTCCCTCCCCACCTGGGGCAGCCCAGGGTCCTGCCAGAAAGCCTCCAGTAAAAGCCCAGCAAAACCAGTAGCAGCCAGCCAGCGTGCAGCTCACCCTACCCCTCGCTTCCCCTTCCACCAGCCACGGGGCACCCTTCCTGCAAACTGTTTTGGCAGTAGAACATTAACTCAGAATAAATAAATTTATATAAAAGTCAATGCTGGCAGAAGGTGTGTCGCAGGGAGGCCTGGGAAACGCATCCTTCCTGGGAACCAGCTCCCCAGCACCACCCCAGGCTGACCCTGCACGGCTCCATCCCAGCCTGGTAGCCAGGGCTGCCCCAGTCCCGGAGCAGGAGGAGGGTAGGGAAGACAAGGAGGGAGCAGACTGTGGAAAAGAGGGGGTGGGAGGAAGAAGAATGGAAAGAAGAAAAAACCCAACCGCCTTTCAAAGTGTTTTGCCTGAGGGGGGAAGAAGGGAGGGTCCAAAAGGACTCCAGCCTGAAATTTGGTGCAGAGCCTAAGACAAAAGGAAAACCCTTTAAACAAAGCTAGGCCAAGACGACTTTCTGGCCAAGCCTGTTTCAAGAGAGTCATGTTTATTAAAGTACAAGCAAAAAAAAAAAAAAATAACCAGGTGTGGCAGCCTTGCAGAGCCACGCAGCGATTGCGGCTCGCGAGTGGCGCTGCTGGCCCTCGGTCGAGTCCCGCTGACAGGGCTGCAGCTTACGGCCGCAGCTTGGCCATGGTGGAGCGGAGCTGGAGCGTCCCCTCCGCCCAGGAGCCTGGGTACTGGCGCATCTTCTGCCACAGGTTCAGCTCCTCACCCATGGAGTCCATCCAGTCCACAGCCTGCCCGTTGCTCATGCCTGGGAGAAAGGATGGAGAGGAGCAGAAGTCACTGCTGGAGCAGCCTCTTGCCCACAAGCAAGGCAGCCCCAAGCCAGGCTGCTTGTCCCCAGTGTTTGCTGGGACCCCAGGGCTCCTCACCGTTGCCCACCCCCAGGCGGACACCCCCGAGGAAGTCGTTGCTGGACAGTGGCTCCCGGTCCCAGACCGTCAGCTCCAGGCAGATGTGCTGCAGGTCCTCGGGGTTAATGCCATTGTAGACAAAGGTGTGGTTGTAATGAGGGTTCAGGGTCTTCTTCACCACGGGCGTCTTCCTCTTGGAGGCTTTGTTTTTGTGCGGCAGGAGGTAGCTGGGGGAAGCAGCCCCTTGGGTTAGCAGCGTGTATTCAACTGCTGTCTGCCCCAGGGGCTGGGGCACCTCAGCACCCCAGAACCTGGTCTAGAGCCCCACCTTCCCTGACATGGCCCAGGAAGAGCCACGATAGTCTGCTAAGGGTTGGGCCTCTGCCCTGACTCCTGAAAAGCCTCTCAGCAGACTGCAGGTGGTCTAAAGAGGGGAGAGGGCAAGGACCGCAGCCTGCTTGCCCCAGCCGTGCTGTCCAGTGGCTTGGGGACCTCTGGGAAGACAATTTGATGGCAGCTGGAGCCATGCCCTGCACACAGCCTCCCACTGCGACCTCTCAGCCGTCCGAAACCCATTTGCCACCAGGAGCATCTCATCTCCAGGCAGAGATGGGCAGACAGTGACTTTCAGGGTACCAACACAGGCAGCGCAGGGCAGTTAGCGCAGAGACACATCCCTCCCCAGGGCGGCTCTGGGATGCAGCCAGGGGGGACAGTCCCCCACCTGGGACCCACACTCACCCCTTGACAAAGCTGTCTGAGGTCCCCCCGGATTTGGCAGCCGTGAGGTTCTTGGCTTCTTTGATCCAGACCTGGAGCTCACCGCCTTCCCCCGTTTTACCTGGGAAAAACACAACACAGCAGGAATTAATCAAACTTAATTTCCAGCACTGCTGACTTCTGGAAAGGTCCTGCTGAACAGCTTTCACAGCAGAGGCAGGTACAGATCCCCAGCTGGTATCTCCTCCTGCTTCCATCCCGGCCCTGCCTGCTGAGGTTACAGCAGACAATTGCTCCACGTGGGTCCAGCCTAATCCAGACCCAGGAAAGCACTGGGACCAATTGGCCAGCCTGAGGACAGACGGGTCTGCCCGGACCCAGAGCAGCCTTGCAGGTGCTGCAGAGGGGAAGGCTGCAGAGGCACCACCCAGACGCAGCTATTGTGTCCACAAGCAGGTCCTGCAGGCTACACAGAGATCCTGGAGCTCCAGCACTCACCCTTCCTGCCATTCCCAGCCCCGGGGTGCTTGGAAGATGGGATGTACTTCATGGAGACAACCAGTTCCCCCTTGTACTGGTGGAGACCAGCAGCATCCGCCCCAACCTGCAAAGGAACAAGACTTATCAAACACTGCTAGTGTGCATCAAACACCGCTTGGCCAAAGCGGACATGGTGATGGCCTGGTCTGGACGCAGCACCTTCCCATACTGGGCCAAAGGGCTTGGCTTCTCCTGGAGCTGGTTTAGCCGGCACAGATGCCTGCAGAACCTCCCCAGCATCACCAGGTCAGACTCAGACCGGCTCCTTTGGGATCCCACTTTCACTCAGTCACTTCCCTTAGGAAACGTTGTTTAGGGGTTTCCACAAGCTGCTCGAGCCCCAGGAATGCCAAGGGCTGAGCCCGCAGTACAAGCTAGCCGAGGGACCCAGACTCTTCAGTCCAGCAGCAGCATCTGCTGTTGCCATCAAGCTGTACAAAGGCCCTTGCTGCATGGCTCTGCAGCCTGCAGCACGATGTCCTAGCCAATTTCCCCCATTTGTTTCCCTGAATTTGGCTCCGATTCCTCCCAGCCAGGAGCTAGGAAGATCCATGTGGGTGTTTGTTTGTTTTTTTTTTTTTACTACGACAGCATTGCTGTCTGCTTCTGTGGCTTCATTTCTCCAAAGATTTGACTTGGCACAAGCCTTTTGGCAGCTCTCGGACAACATCTCTGCACCCCTCTGCCCATGAGGGCCACCCCCCGAGACAGGACCAGGTGAGGGAGGCTGCTGGGGGCCGCAGGGCTGGGGTGGCAGGGCCAGCACCTTGCCGTGCAGGGGCAGAAACTCCTCCAGGTGGCTCTCGAAGTTCCAGGCGTCCAGCGGGACCTCCACCTCCCCCAGGAAGGTGTTGCGGCCAAAGCGATCGTGGTGCCAGACCGAGAACTGCAGCGTCCTCGCAAGCAGCAGGGACTTGTTAATCTCGTACTAGGAAGAGAGACAGGAAAACCACCGGTGAGCAGGCAGCGCCAGGTAGGGGACAGGCTTGGCATGCACCATCCACCACAGCTCTCGAGCAGGAGAGGAGGCAGGTTTGAGGAGCAATGGATACATGCAGGAGACACTTTGTCTCCCTTTGCAAGCCTGATGAAACCTCAAAGCCCTGGGGCAGTGGTGCAGGAGCCCGTGCTCTCCAGGCAAAATGGTCCTCGGAGCCTGCACAGAGGCAGGACTAGGACTCATAGCATCCGGCCACCCCACCCCATCCCACCACAAGCGAAGCTCTGCCAGCTCACCAAGCCTCAGGTGGTCAGAGCGAGAGAGCTCAGCAAACCTGGGTCTGCGACAGCCTGGAAACACAACCACAGTTCCCACTTCCCTCCTGTCCGGAGAGCGCCTGGCCTCAGCCATGCACTGCCGGGCTCGGGGACGGAGCCAGCCCTTCCCACCACCCTGTGGTGGCCACAGTGGGGACTGTGAAGGGCAGCATCAAGTGCTTCTGCCCTGGGGCCCAGAACCGCCTTATCTCTGCCTCTGCAGCCATGCTGCCCGCCCTCATGCCAGTGTACCCTGCCTGCAGTGGCCCAGGAGCCTTCTCCATGGAAAGCAATGGTAAGCAGAAGGCACCAGCTGCCAGGGTGCCACAGGAGCCAGGAACACAGGCTGTGTGTGACACTTGTTCACATCTGCAGCTGTGCACCCCACCACAGCAGCCAGGGCTTGACACCACAGCCACACCAGGGCAGCGACCCAGCCTGGGAGAGGGTTTTTCCAGCTTGTAAGGTGCAGTGCCTGGACATGGGGCCTCTGCAGACCGTGGAGACCTCAGCGTTCGGAGCCCATCCCTCCCTCAGTTTGTTCCAGCAGCATCCCCAGGGCCGAGCATCTGCCCAGCACCACAGTGGGGCTGCACCCCAGCCCAGCCCCGCTCACCTTCAGCAGCTCGTTGTACAGGGGGTTGACGGTGTTGCGCTTGATGGTCGTCTTGCGTTTCCCTTGCCGGGATTTGTCGGGCAGGAGGTAGGTCTTCACGTACCTGAAGGGAGGAGCAGGCAGCATTTCACCAGTCTCCCCACAACTAGCCCCCTCGTCCCGAGCCCCCCAGGGCAAGCCCAGACCTCCTGCCTCACCAAGACCCCCCACTTACAGCTCCCATCTCTGGTGGGCACCCCACAACCCAGCTGAGCACCACCAGCAGTGCCACCGGTCATTGCCCCCCCCAGCTCTCACGGGTTGGAGCGCTTCTTGCCCTCGTCCCCGTAGGCCAGCTGGCGACACTCCTTCACATGAATGAACAAGGTCTGCGTCTTCTGCTCGTAGCTCAGGGAAAAGGAGATTCCCCCAGTGACCGCCACATTGCCGAAGTCGCCAGCCTCGCTGTAAATGCTGACCATGCTCCCCAGCGTGCTCTGGAAGACACGGGAGGGCTGAGCAAGGGGAGCATCACTCGAGGTTCCCTCTTCATCCTCAGCGAGGCTACTCCCCGTGCCTCCTCCACACAGCCCCTCTTACCCGCTCCGTGGCTGGGGATGGCCACCCAGCGCCTCCCACCCACATGCGGCCTCCCTGGAAGAGAGCTGGGGCTCCACTTTTCGATGCCCTTCAAGGGGAGGAAGCCCCCTTGCCCCAAGCTCTTTTCCCTGCACCCCAGGAGCTTCCCCCCCACCTCCCTCCCACCCAACCCATTGGTGCTGCCCTCCTCCATCATTTCTTCCTGCGGAGCAGAGCATGGCCGCGCCACAGGGACTCACTGAGGAGGTGCCGCTGCGCATGCTGCCCCGGGCCACCCTCTGCCGATGGATCTCCACCAGGTTATCGATGTCCTCCTCCTCCTCCTCCTGCAAAGAGAGGGACAAGCTGCCTTTGTGGGGGGCAGCAGGGCATGGCCAGCCAGGTAGACGGCTCCTCCACCTGGTAGCCAGCTCTGCGGCACGCCAAGGGTCTCACCAGCTCTGTGTTGAGGCCGGGGACCGACTTGCTCCTGTCCCCCAACGAGCCACCTTCCCCTACGAAGTCCTCCGGGCGCAGGTCGATCACCGACTTGGTGTAGTCTGCACGAGAGACGGTGGCACGGTGCAGGACTGGTGGAGTCCTGCTGCTCCCTCGCCGCACAGGGCTGCCCCAGCCTCTCCCATCTGCACCGAGAGCCCACCACAGCCTAGGGAGAAGCAGCCACCCACTCCCCTGCCATGTCGGCACCCAAAAACCCCTGCACCCATGCAGCTCTCACCTGCAGGCCTCACAACCCGCCGGGGATTCTTCTTGAATATAATTTCATGTTCGTCGACCAAGGCGCTGCTGCGGCTTCCCATGGTGGCATCCTGAGGAGGAAGGGTCCCTTCAGAGGAGTGGGCACCCCACAGGGCTCCCAGCCCCGTGCCCCAGGCCAGAGCTGAGCCCACCAGAACAGTGGCACGCACCCGTCCATCAGAGAGCTGGTTCTTGGAGCGGAGCGGGAGGGTCAGGCTGGAGGCAGCGGGTCCTGCCGGCAGTGCAACCTGTTTTCCATCTCTGAGAGGGGCGGCTCTCTCCAGGGAGTTACTCCTGCAGGAGACACAGAAAGGTCTGTCCCAGGGAGAACAAGCGCTGTCTCCCCACAAGCTCCCCAGAGCACCCCAGCCTAGGGAGCAGAGGACCTGTCTGCCCAGGAACAGGTTTCAGCCCAGCAGAGCCAGCCTCCCCCTCACTAGACCGAGAAAAATACATTTGAGATGAAGGTCCTCATCCTCTGCCAAGCCAGCCTTTCCAAGGAGCCCCAGGGAGCCCCTCACCTGCCCCTCGTGCCACCAGGACTAGGTCTGTAGCCATCCAGGCTCATGTTTTCCATGGACTCTGTGTCACTTTTGCCATCCCGAGGGTCTGAAGCATCCGGAAACAAACTGCAGACAAACAAAACCACAGGTATGTCCTGTTTGGCGAGGAGGAACAGTTTGAGAGAAAGCTTCTGCGCCACCAATGATCCAAGCAGGGTGGCAGCATCCCTCCCGTCCCCACAGAAGAGAGCTGGCACCTGGAGCAGAGGAGATGGCAGGGATCCTCACCTGGGCCCCTCCTGGGGTGCTGGGGGGCTTTGCTGCTGGGCTGTGGGGGAGCTTTTAGGCTCGCCAAGCTGTGCTTTCTGGAGGAGGGTTTGTCCCACGGTTTCTCTTTTGCTGGCTGGAAGGAGAGAGGCATTAGGAGGACCACTTCTACGAGCCCATCGCTGGAGCAGGAGCTGCTCCCAGCCCACTCCACACTGGGCACAGGAATGCCAGGGAAAGCCGGAGCGTCCTGGAGGGCTAGGCTGTGGGAGAAGGCATTGCTGCAGCACCCCTACCTGCCGACCTGTACCGCAGGGACAGCCGCACCATGTCACTGCCCAGCCGGTTGGCGAAGCGGTTGACCCTCTGGTCGTAGAACCAGTCGCCCGTTGTCTTCTTCAGCTCGCTGCAGGGCAGGGAGGCAGTGAGGAGCAACAGGGGGCTGCTCGCTCTGCCCCACAGCCACCCTCAGTGCTGCCATGGCCAAGGAGAGCACGGGCACCATGGGCATGTTGGGCAGGTGGCTGGGCAGAGATGATGCACTGGGCAGATAACAGGCCCAGCTACATATCAAGCAAAATGGGGTTTGTAGGGCAGGGAGAGCCAAGAGAGAAGAAATTCGGGGTGCTTGAAACACAGGCTGTGAGAGGGACAGAGGAGGATGCTAGAGTCAAGTAATGGGGGAAAATGAGCCAGGTGGGCATGAAGAAGACCCAAGAGTGGAGCACGACCCAGTTCTCTATCACCCAACCACGGGTGCCCACCCTAGGAAGTGACAGCAGCCCTGCCTTGGAGAAGACCAGCTGGGCTAGGAAAGGTTGGCCATGGGGCATCAAGACGAAGGGGACAGGAGGAGCATGCAGAAGGTCCCTGCCACTTGTCCCCAGGTACTCACGCCTCCTTAGAGCAGACTTTGCAGCGCCAGGAGCTGTTGGGGCCATAGGAACGGCAATCCCGACACACCAAGTGATTGCAGCCCCGGCAGGTGTTGGCCTTGGGGCTGATGCGGCCCAGGCTCTGCTGGCAGCGGGCACATGTCCGTTCGCTGTAGCGCTGGCTGCCACGCTTGGCCCCCTTGCGCCGGATCTCCAGCAGCTCGTTCTTCAGCCGCCTGCTCGGACCCCAACACAGGGAGCCGTCAGAGCCACGCTGGGACCCCGTGGGTCCCCATTGCCCGCACCCTCGCCCCTCTGTCTACTTCTAGAGAGAAGCAGGGAAACCAACACCCTGCCTGGCCCTGGCCGCGTCCTCACCTGATTCTCCTCTCTTCCGCTTTGCGGAGCTCCTCGTCACGCTGCAGGACCTGCAGGATCAAATCCCTCTCTGCCTCGGACAGGAAGGAGAGATCCACAGCCTCTGACATTGCTCCACGCGGGATCGCTTGCCAGAAGGAGCCGGACGCGTCCCTGCTGTGGGCAAAGCCAGCTGGCGAAGTGCAGCCACATCACGGGCTTGCAGCCCTGGCTCCGCTGGGTACCCCACGCCCNCCAGCGCCCCCGGGCACCCCCGCGGAGGAGGGAGCTGCTGCACCCACAGACGCACCCCACGCTCGTAAAGGTACCCGTCCCCCCGGGGGCGGCGGGGCCAGGATCCGCCCCGGAGCCGCCGGCGGGCATGACAGCCGGACCCCGGGCGACCGCGGCGGCTCCGGAGCCCGACGGAGCCGGGCAGAGCGGCGCTCCCGCAGCCCGGAGGTCGGCAGTCCGCCCGCGGGGCTCCCCCTCTCCCCGCNACCCCCGCCCGTCCAGGGCCACCGGCGCAGGGACGCGCCGGCAGCTCCGCGCCTGACCGGCTCCAGCGGCCCCCGGGACACCGCGTCCCCCCGGCAGCACAGCACAGGAACCTCGCCGATGTTCCCCCGTCCCCGCCCGGTACCTGCCGCAGCTCCAGCCGGCGCCTCCCGGCAGCAGCGGGAGGGGGGGACAAAGGGAGGGGCGGTGCCGCCTCCTTAAAGGGGCCGAACCCTCCGCACCTGCGGCACCGACGGGGCGGCCCGGGCGGGAGGCGGTGCCCGCCCCGTCCAGCCCCTTCCCGCAGCTCCCGGTCCCAACCCCGCGGGGCTGCTCTCCCCCCGGCACGGCTCCGCCCCGGCTCCCCGGGCCGCCCCCCCGCAGCGGGAAGGCAGCTCCTTCCAAAGAGCACACAGACGCCGGCACAAAGTCTACAGCCATCCGCGCTCCCCGGGTCCCAGCACGGCGGCGGGCGAGGGACCGAGACGCAAGCAGCAGGGGATGGCCCCGCTGTAAGGCTTTGGCCTCTGCCCTCGTCCTTCGTGGGCAGAGGTACGGCCCCGGCTCTGCCCATAGCAGGGAAACTGGCAGCAGACGTGGCACGACAAGGCGTGGGGCTCATCTCCATGGGAAGGCGGCTTCTCACCACACAGTGGGAGGCCAGCTGGGAGCAAAGCCAACATGTGGACGTGGCTCTGCCCATGCTGGCGGCTGCTGACACAGGATGGGGAGAGCCACAGGGTCCCAGCCCTGCAGGAGGAAACGGGACACGGACACAGAGGAGAACCCATGGGGACCCAGGGACACAAAAGGCCAGTGGGAGTTCCATCCCCGGGCAGGAGTTTCTCTGCAACAGGGGTACGCATGCAAGGCAAGAGGGCTTTGGGCTCCCAGGCAGAGCTGAGGGCAGAGGACACAGACAGAGGCTTTGCTCCCTAAGCCCCTCCACCCACTGCCAGGGGACCCAGCCTCCCCAAGCAGGACCCCCACACTTGCACTTGTGTTCACGTTTTAACTGGATGCCAACAAGAGAGGTGGGAAACATCCTTATTTCTGCAAAAAGGTAAGAAACCAAGATGAACAGACTTCTTTCCAGTACAATACAAAAGCATGCTGGTAAATATAAGCACAAAGACTGGCCCTGACTCACTGAAACGAAGCCCGGCAGGAATCAAGGTTTATTCAGCCCTGTGGCTCTCCTGCAGGAAATGCGGCTGAAAGTGCCTACACATGTCCAAGATCTGGGCAGCAACAGGCAAAGCTGGGGCAGGACTTGGGGCACTCTCAGTCCCAGTTCACTCCATCCTAGGCCATGGGATCTCCTGTAGGAGCACATCCCTCAGTGCTCTGGGCACGGGAAGGCACCCAGGAACGAGGGGATGTAAAAGTGCGTCCAGAGTGGCAGCAGGCAACGGTAGCATCTCCTGGCCACAGATGATCCAGTGCCAGCATTTCGTGCAAGCTGGAGCCACACCAGGGCCCGTGGCCATCTAGGCAGGCAGCATTGGCCGGCACTCGAGGTCCAGCACAAGGTGATGTACGTGGGGCGCGTAGGACTTCACTGCCTCGATGTGCAGGATGCTGGTGCGCCACGGCTGCCCGTGCAGCTCTGCCAGCAGCCCCTGGATCCGTGCCGCCGTGGCTTCAGCCCACCTCTGCCACTCAGGCCTGATCCTGGCCCCCAGTGTCTCCTTCCCACTGTCCTCTGTTGGGCGCTGCACCTCTCCATCAGAGCCAGCTCCCTCTGGAGACCCCCGCTCAGCCTGCAGGACCGGGGCCTGCCTTTGGGCTGGTGCAGGGAGAGTCTCCACATTGTGGTGGATATGGAGAACCCCACCCGTGCCCTTCTTCAGCACACGGCAGGCCACCGGCCAGCCTTCCTCCGAGCTGGGAATCAGCCCCAGGTTCACCCGGTCTGCTACACCCCGCAGCTCCAGCTGGAAGGAGAGGGGAGGTGAGGAGGATGCTGTGTGGGGCTGGAGGGACCGGGGCTGGTCGGCACTACTCACCTGCCGGCTGTCCCCATGGTGCACACGGCAGCGGTCCTGCACGCCGTTCAGAGCCAGGTTCCTCCGCAGGGCCTCCACGGCATGGCTGTTCCATTCACAGGCGTGGGCGAAGGCAGCCGCCGCGTGAACCAGGTACGGCAGCGTGAAATAACCAATGCCTGGGGGCAGGAGAGGTGGCAGCGGCTGAGGGCAGGGTCTGGGCACCGATGGGGGTCCACGCTCCTCCATGGAGGCAGGGCAGGATGCAGACTGACGCTCCGGCTCTCTGCATCCACTTTGCTCCAGGTCAGAACAAGGCCAGATGCTGGGAAAATGGAAATTCACGCCCCCCACCTCCCCAAAAGCAAAATCTGTTTTGGAAAATGTTTACAGAGGAGCTTATTTTACCTTCAGCCATTAACTCAAGACCTGCCCTGCTCTGCTTCCACTCTGTGCTGAAATGCCCGACTACCACTTATTTTAATTACTCCAGAGGAGTTTTGTGAGTGCCACATCCTTTCTGTGTGGCACAAACTGGAAGCACTAACTTCCTCAAGCACAAAACAGAGGCTCTCTTGACATGCAAACGCCTGATGTGATCTCCCCCTTCATCTCACAGCACAGGACACTTCAGTTAGCGACAGCTTGTCGTGAAAGCACATCAGTACAGGCTCAGGGCATCTACAGGAGCTTTTTAGAAACAATATCAAGGGCTAATCTTTTCCATGGATTTAAATGGATCCATGACCAGCACTAGGTACAGAGCAGTGCTCTCCAGAGACTGAGTGCAAGGTCATCCTGCGAGTGTAAAGGCAACAGGGACGCAGCAGGGACAGCAGCGCCAGGTTAGCTGAGGGACCACGCACAGAGCAGGAGCTCTACCTGGGTATTTGTCCAGTCCAGGCTGGAAATAACATTTCAAATCCACCTGGATGCCATCAGTACCTGCATCACTGCTCTCTGCCTGCCCTGCCAAAGCCCTCCGCCGGCCTTGTTACCTGCGTACAGATCCACCAGGACCTCCCCGGAACAGGGCAGAGAGGCCACCCGCAGCTTCTCTGTGATGTTGCCCGGTGAGAACATGCACTTGGTCACATCGAATGTGTACCTGGGAGATATCACCGGCCCAATGAGGGCAGCCCCTTCCCCACACTGGCCGCAGCCTCACACTGGCCACATCCTGCACTGCGGCTCCTGCCCACCTGATCCCATTGTCCACATGCTCCACCCAGCCATCCTGACCCAGCAGCAGGGTGACACTGGGGGACCGCATCCCATCCGGCAACACCCGTCCTCTCCTGGCCAGCCGCTGGGCACCCAGAGCCAAAGCGACCGTCTCCCAGAGTGCCGGACCTGCAATGCACCCATCCTGGGAGCTTTGGGAAAGGCCATGGCAGCTCCACGGGCAGGATCTGGGCAGGCAGAACCCACTCCCCCTTACCCAGCTTCTCCCATGGCGCAGCCTGGAAGCTGTTCTCACTCAGCAGGACCAGGTCCCCATGCCGCTGCCAGGCGTGGGGCAAGTCACGCTCCAGCTCCTCTGACCAGCTCTCGCCCAGCAGCCGCTGCAGCTTGTCCCGCAGCTTCTGGGAGGGTGTCCGCCGGCGGGCTGCCCTGGAGGGGACAGGGTCCTGCCGGAGGGATGTGACATGTGGGGCTGAGACCCCCCCGCCCCACGGCAGGGCTCAGGGCGGGGGATCTCTCCCAACCTGGATCCGGACCAGCCTACAGGGCACCTCCTCGGGCAGCTGCAGCTGGTCAAGCTTCTCCTCCAGCACGGGCAGGGCCACCCGGCCCCCCGGCACCTCCTGCAGCCGGTAGCGCCCATCTAGGAGCTGCTTCTCTTCCAAATGCTTCCTGCAAGGCCAAAACATGTTCAGGCCCTCCCCAGCCCACCCCACCACAAGGAACAAAACCCCCCTGGGGCACGAGGCTGGCCCTCTGAGCTCTCCTCCCTGCCAGCCCTGCCTGCACCCAGTTGGAGCAGCTGCAGGGCTCCCATTCCCCCATCACAAGCTCACCTGAGACGCTGGGCAAACTGCAGCTCCGTAGCCAGTGCAGGGACGGGGATGGGGACATCCCTTGCCTCCATCCCCTGGACAGAGGGATGTCACCATCTAGCAGGGATGTAGCTGCCTGCCAGCTGGGCACAAGGTGTCAGGCTCGCAAGGGACATGAGGGAGCCAGGGCCAGTGGGGGTCCCTGGCACCAACAAGCTGGGGGCATTGGAGCCCTGGCTGCCCCGGCACTGCCATGGGGTGACCAGGGAGGTGGGGTACCCTGGGGATGGGGTGCCTGGAGGATGGGGTGCCCTGGGGGGGTTGAAGTGCCTTTCAGGGGGGAGACACCCGAGGGGCTCGGGTGTCCTGGGGGACTGTGGTGCCCTGGGG
>VWZL01003477.1:133050-152244 GCA_013396915.1 Stercorarius parasiticus | reverse complement strand
CCCTCGGGCTCCGCTCTGACCGGCGGGCGCCGTCTCTCTTCCACAGTGGGGAACATCCCGTATGAAGCCACCGAGGAGCAGCTGAAGGACATTTTCTCGGAGGTTGGGCCCGTGGTGAGCTTTAGGTGAGAAGGGACTGGAGCGTCTCTCTGCTGAGGGAAGGCTGAGAGCCCCGGGGCTGTTCAGCCTGGAGAAGGGGAGGCTGAGAGGGGATCTCATCAATGCTTAGCAATAGCTAAGGCTCTTCTCCGAGACTTAGCTCTTCTCTTCCCCCTGGAACACGGGAAATTCCATCTCAACATGAGGAAGAACTTTACTTTGAGGGTGCTAGAGCTCTGGATCAGGCTGCCCAGAGAGGTGATGGAGCCTCCACTGGAGATATTCCAGACACACCTGGACACGTTCCTGTCTATCCTGCTGTGGGTGACCCTGCTTTGGCAGGGGGTTGGACTGGATGATTTCCAAAGGTCCCTTCCAACCCTGACCACTCTGTGAATCTGTAGTGGGTGCCGGCCTCCCCCTCCCTGGTTCCCCGGGGCAGCATGGGGGAGTGTTGCCTCGAGCCCTGCGTGGGGCCGTGCTGTGGCAGGGCCAGCCTTCTGCTGGGCAGTGCTGAGCAGGGCGGCTTCTGGAGAGGTTTGTGAGTCTGTGGTAGCTCTCCTGGGGGTGCAGGCACCGAGGTGGCCTGGAGATGTAGAGCATAATAGGCTGAGCCTGAACATGGGCAGGCTGCTCCAGACTCGAGGCAGGTGCCCTGCCATGGCATGGAGCTGGGGTATGTAAGTCCTTGGGTTCTGATCAGGCTCTGTGCAGAAAGCTGCGGGTGCGGAGCACTCCCATCCCAGTGGCTCTGCAGGGATGTTTCCCTGAGTTGGCAGCAGGCTTCAGAGAGCTCTCAGTTAAGGGCTTTGGAGCTGCAGGAGCAGCCAGTCCAGTCCAGTGTCCCCAAGAGATGCCTTTGTGGGGATACAGGAAGCACAGCGCTTGTGCTGGTGGCCTTTCTGGACACCAGAGCTCTGGGAATACCCATCAGCCTGGGTCCAGGAGACCTTTTGGCTCAGGCTTAAGGCTGGTTGTTGCATGCCTTTATCTGACCCTGGTGCCTTCACTCTGCTCCTCTGTTGTGTCCCCCAGTAGCCCCCTCCTGAGCAATGGGGAGCTGTGGGCACTGCACGCTGCTCGATGCCTGCACTGCCCTCAGCAGTGGTGGTTCTTTCCTCCTCGCTGTGCAGGCTGGTGTATGACAGGGAGACGGGAAAGCCGAAGGGCTATGGCTTCTGTGAGTACCAAGACCAGGAGACGGCCCTCAGTGCCATGCGGAACCTGAATGGGCGAGAATTCAGTGGCAGAGCCCTGCGTGTTGACAATGCGGCCAGCGAGAAGAACAAGGAGGAGCTGAAGAGTGAGTCTGAATTTTGCGGAGAGCGCACTGATGTTGTGCGGGGCCCGGCCTTTTCAGCCTTACAAAGCGTGCCTCTTCTGTGAGGTTGGCAAGGTGGAGACCTTGCAGAGCTGACCTGCTCGAAGTGATATAGCGAGTAGTTTTGCAGGGGGATGCGTGGGTTCAGCTCTGTGTTTTCTCTCCCATGTGATCTCCCTTTTTTCACTGTCTCCCTTTCCCTGTAATGGCGTGGTGCTTTCCATCTGATGAGCCCATTAAAAATGGCCAGTTCACATTGGCGTACAAGGTCACAAACTCTGTTGTAGGCTTGGGTACAGGTGCACCCATCATAGAGTCACCCTACGGGGACCCTGTCAATCCTGAAGATGCCCCTGAATCCATCAGCCGTGCAGTAGCCAGCCTGCCGCCTGAGCAGATGTTTGAGCTGATGAAGCAGATGAAGGTGAGTGTAGCGGAGAGCTGTACTCTCTCCACGAGCACAGCTTCTACTACTGCTGCCCTTACCCTCGCAGCCCCTGTTGCACCTTGCCACAGCTCTGATCTGTGTGTTTCTTCTCAGTTGTGTGTCCAGAACAGCCCCCAGGAAGCCAGGAACATGCTGCTCCAGAACCCCCAGCTTGCTTACGCCCTGCTGCAGGCCCAGGTGGTCATGAGGATCGTCGACCCGGAGATCGCGCTGGTTTGTCCCTTGCTGCCTCATCAAGGGTCGGTAGGATATCGCTGGCAGCCTGTTGTGGAGGAGGGTGGAAAAGAACTCCTTTCTCCTTCTTCTGCCCCTAGAAAATCCTGCATCGCCAGACCAGTGTTCCTCCTCTGATCCCAGGCAACCAGCAGCCAGTGCCAGGGCCAGGGCCTGGGCCAGGACCGGGGCCTGGGCCAGGGCCAAATGCCCAGCTGAACCCGCAGAATACCCCCTCGTCCCAGCCGCAGCCCATAGTAAGAGCAGACGTGACGCACGTGCTGTACAGGGGAGAGATGGGCATTGCTGGTTCCAGCTCTCCAGCTGGGGCGTGCATGCCCCGGCGACGGGGCTTCCCTGAGGTCTGGTTTCTCTCCTGGGTAGGGTGGGATGCATGTAAATGGCGCTCCTCCGCTGATGCAGCCGCCCATGCAGGGAGGAGTGCCGGCCCCAGGACAGATGGCAACCCCTGTGCAGGGCCCGGGGCCTGGCCCCATGGCTCCAGGAGGTGAGTGCGTGGGTTTTGGCTAAACGGTGCCATGGGTACATGTGTTCTGCAGACAGTCCCCCTCTACCTTCCCCCTAAAACCAGAGGGCTTGGCCCCGTGAGAGCACGCATAGTCCCATACCGTGTGTCGTAGTTGTGGCTGCTGCCAGCGACAGTCCAGAAAGTTGTCTTATCTCTGTGAGGACCAACACCAAGAAAATAAACTTTTAGATGCTACCCCAGGAGCTGGGAGGAGGGTGGTATTTGGGGCTAAGGGAATCGATTAGTGGTGCAGGGATGGCCAAGGAGGGATCTGATCTCTGCCTGTTCCCCCTCAGGTGGGATGCAGCCGCAGGTTGGGATCCCGGGCGGAGGGCCTGTCCCCTTGGAGCGTGGACAAGGTAAAACAGACATGGGTTAGTGCTGTTTGTCATGTGAGCCTCGCTCCAGCAGGAGCCCAGGCCATGGGTGCTGAGCAGTGCTGTGCCAAGAGCCCCTGCCAGCTACCTGCAACCTTGCCATCCTTGGATCCGGGGCAGCTCCTGCAGCGCTGGGCTGTGCCTGGATTTGTTCACTTAGGCGCAAGGTTGTGGTAGCAGCTCTCCTGCTTCCAGGGCCCCAGCCCATGCACTTGTTTGCTCTCAGCTTGTTCTGCATCGTGTTGTGCAGACGTGACCTGGAAGTTGGGAGAGCTGCCAGTCCCCGCAGAGCCCCACCGGGCGGGACATGCCTGTTTTCCATCTCTCTGTGAGCCCCTCTCTGTCCCTGTGCTTGCGCGGGCAGGCAGAGCTTGCTCTTCTCTGGTACCTGTCCTGCTCCTTTGCTGCCTGGGTGTTGGGAAGCAGCTTGTGCCGCGGCTGCCTCTGCCAGCGCTTGCTGCGCTGTGCCCGGTAGAGGGAGCTGGGCCTTCGCTTTTTGCTTGCGACAGTGAGTTGGAGGCTTGGCAGGGAATTTCCCAGTGAGTGATGGCTTGGCTTTCCCTCTGCAGGCACGGTCTGTACAGCCCAGCCCCGGAGCCGGATTCCTTACGGTTCACATGTTGTGTAGCCGCCCCGTCAAGCTGTGCGCTGGGGTTAGCACAACCAAGGCATTCCTGTTCTCCCAGTAATAAGGCACGCAGGCGGTTGACACCTCTATGGCCTTGAGTCGTATTGTAGGCCAAGTACCGGGAACATGGCAAACCTGTTTTGAGATCCTCTGGTCTTAGGTACTTAGGGGCAGCTGACTCTCATTTTCTTTGGGGTAGGCACCATCTTCCTGAGAGCAAGCTGGTAGTTCTTGGCACCCGGAAGGTTTTGGAGAGCAGACAGAAAGCTGGCACTGGGGAGTGCCATGGGAAGCTGCCAGCAGGGGCAGAAGCTGACTGGCTGTGCATTGTGGGGCTCAGCGTGGCCCCACAGAATGCCAATTCTCTTAGCAGGATGTCCTCCTGCCCCACACATTCAAGTGGTGAGCGAGGGAAGAGCCATGCCAAGCTGGCTGTAACGCCATGGCAGAGGTGGCATTAGTGGAAGAGGTTGATAAAGCCAGACCTGCAGCAGGCAGCATCTTCTCCATAGGTTTTCCGGGGGACTTCAGGGAGTGGAGGTGATCCTGCAGGCAGCACTGTCCCCAAGGCTGAGTGCATGTGTGCATACACTATTTACGTGTCTGCTCTTCTCCCTCTTTTCCTGCTGCTTGCCCAGGGAACCTGCAGCTCTCGCCCGTGGGACCTGCCAGGCCTGCGTCTATCGAACGCGTTCAAGGTATCCCGGCACCCGGCAGCTCCCTTCATTCCATGGAGCTTGTTGTGGAGTGTACAGAGAGCAGATTTCACCCCACTGTGCTCAGGGATGGGAACTGGTGTATCACTCTGTAGCCTGGCAGGGTTAGGAGGAGGCAGGATTTCCTCTGGGGCCAGAGGAGGGAACAGGCTAGCACCGTACACAGAGAGCCACCAGTGGAAAAGGAGAGTGGGCTCAGAGAGGGCCTTTGCCTAGGATCCAGCCCCCTTTGACACCTTGCTACCAGGAGCCTTCCAGGTCTTGCTTTGCTCCTGGCCCCACGTCAGCAGGGGGGTGATGCCCACACTTGTAGAGATCGCCATGGGGGCACCCACGCTTGGTTTGGCCACCTGGTGCCGTAAGGAGCCTGAGGTAGAGCCAGAGAGGGAGAGAGGGGTAAAATCAGCATCCAGGGAAGGGGCTTCGGTGCACTCTGGCCTTGCACGAGGGGCTGTTACCCCCGGCGGTCAGCACAGCTCACCTGCCTGCGCGCCGGGGAGCAGCGAGTGCCCCGAGAGCGCTGGGGGAGTCTCAGCACGGCTCTGGTCATGCAGATCCTCACGAGCTCTTGTGTGTCTCCCTGGCAGTGCCCATGCCAGACCCGAGGGCCCCTATGCAGCGTGGACCTCTACCTGCTAGTGGCCCGCCGCCCCGAGGCCTTTTGGGAGATGCCCCGAATGACCCTCGCGGAGGGACCCTGCTCTCAGTCACTGGAGAAGTGGAGCCCAGGTGAGGGGAGAGGGAAGGAGAGGAGCCCTTGGCACTGTCCCCTGCCCAAGGGTGACCTCTCACTGAGGACAGGGATGGCACCAGCCTTCCGGGAGTCACCGCTGCCTGGTCGGAGGCCCTTGTGCTGCCGACTGCGGGGGCCGGCCTGTTTTCCTGGGGATGGGGCATCCCCGGTGTGATGGCAGCAGCCCTGTGGCTTGGGGCCGACAGCGCCTGTCCCTGTGCCAGCCTCACCCTCCTCCCCCTGTGGCCGGCTTCAGGGGCAATCCCAGTGCTCTGCCCAGACCGTGCCAAGCCAGCGTCTGATTCACACTCTCTCGCTTTTTCTCCTCCTCCTGCTTTGCTCTCCTCGTCTCTCTGCGTCAGAGGTTACCTTGGGCCGCCCCACCAGGGAGCCCCTATGCACCATATGCCTGGTCATGACAGCCGTGGCCCCCCCCATGAGATGAGGGGGGGACCCATGGGAGAACCCCGACCACTGATGGGAGAGCCACGGGGGCCCTTGATGGATGCTCGAGGTGAGAGAGGGGGCATGAAATAGTGGGTGGCTTAAAGCATGCAGACAAGAAGTCAGAGTGGCACCCGCTGCCCCGATGCGAGGCATAGGAAGGGGGTTTGGGCAGTGAAACAACTGACCCCAGGGCAAGGGACTTCCTCCGGGGATGTCCCTTCTGCCCTGAGCTCTGCACGTTCTGTGCATTTTTTAGCCCCCAGGCAAAGGCGGCAGCGGGCTTGCTCCCATGCTCCCTGCCGCAGTGCTCCCTTCAAACCTTGCCTTGTCTTTCCCCTGCAGTCGGAAGAGATCCCCGAGGGCTGGAGCCACGAGGATTGGAGCCACGAGGGCTGGAGCCCCGGGTGATGGAGGCGCGAGCCCTGGAGGCACGAGGCCTGGAGCCACGGGTCCTGGAGCCACGAGTACTGGAAGCCAGGGCCATGGAGGCCAGGGTCATGGAGCCCCGGGGCCTGGAGCCTCGAGGGCCTGGTCCCAACCCGCGTGGCCCCATGCCTGGTGGGATACAGGGTCCAGGGCCACTTAACATGGGAGCCAGTGGCCCGCAGGGGCCCCGCCAGGTACACAGACCACCTCTGCTCAGTTGGGCACTGATGGTGTCTCGTAGATTTGGGCTGGGTGAGGGGGGTGACTGCATCCTGCAGCAGTCAGAGAGGGGAGGGTGTCCCGCAGGGCAGTGCCTCCAAGAAGCACAGGGCTGGGTTAGTGGCTCTCTGAGGGGTTTGGGGCACCCGTCCCATCTCCCCAAGCACTGCCCATCTGCTGGGGACAAGACAAGACTCGGGCCTCTCTCCACCTCTTCCTGAAGCGCAGGAAGGAGTGCAGGGGGTGGAGGGAGAGGAGAGCACATAAAATGCATGGTAACCTGTCTCTCTTCGTGCTTGGGAGTCTTCAGGCTGTCTGAGGGCATCCATCTGATCATCTGCTTTTACGTTCCTGTATTTCTGTGGCTCAGTCCAGAGACCCCTTGGTCCTGACCCCTTCTCTCGTGCCTGCAGGTTCCTAACATGGCAGGGGCAGGCATGCAGGGAGGAGGCATTCCTGGGGCAGGAGTCCAAGGAGCTGGTCAGCCCGGAGGCTTTAGCCCTGGACAGAGCCAGGTCACCCCCCAGGATCATGAGAAGGTGAGTGGAGAAAAGGGAAAGGGTGAGACAACGGGAAGAGTGCTTCCTACGTGCCTTAGTGTGGCAGGGACAGCCCCTTCCTGGCTCCAGTAACCTGTGGCTGCTCTGGCAGGGCAGGTCTCTGATTCTCCCCTCTCCCCACAGGCAGCCCTGATCATGCAGGTTCTGCAGCTGACGGCAGACCAGATAGCCATGCTGCCCCCGGAGCAACGGCAGAGCATCCTGATCCTGAAGGAGCAAATCCAGAAGTCCACGGGGGCACCCTGACAGGTGATGTCCTTAACCCAGCCTCGGCCTGTGCCTGCTCCCCTTCAGTAAATCGAAGAGCTGCTCAGGATGGGGCTCTGCCCTGCTTTTCCTCACCATGCTGGGGCTCACTGTCCTCCCCTTCCTCCTCGCAGGCATGTGGTGGAGGTGCCGACGCCTGCACAGAGGAGACGCTCCATGGCAGCTGCTTCCCGTTGCTGTCTGAGTTGATGCTGCGTTTTGGGAGAGGTTTCTCCTCCCCCCCACCTAACGTTTTCCCCTCTCATTCATCCTTTTTTTTCTGTGTGTATATTTTATGATGTTTGAAATAAAGTGGGAGGAGGGTTTGAGTAAAGCCACGTCTCCACCTGGCTTGTTTGGTCTCTTGTGGAGGCCGGAGTGGGACTATTGGGTTCTGGCTTTAGGCTAGTCCAAACCACTTGCCTTCCTCCCATCTCCCCAGCACCAGGGCAAGATCTACTTGTGGGATTTTGTGCCATGCCATGTCACAGCTGTTCACAGGGGCGTAAGGGAAGGGCAGGACAGAGAGCTCGGCTTTCTGTCCCTGCTGACGCGGTGGGAAAGGCTCCATATCCGATTGCTGTATCACTTACCAGCCTGCTCAGTGGGGCTGCTTTTTCCCCTCTTCTCTGCATATGCTTTAGCAGAATTTGCTGCCCTTGTGTGAGCCACTTCTGAAGTCAGCCTGCGTGCTGGTTAGTGCCTGGCAGGTGGTGCAGGCTGGCTCTGGGTGGTGGCAGCGAGCCCCTGCACCTTACCCCGCACCCCAGCAGGTTAAAATTAACCAGGCTTTTTATTGCAGCCGTACAAGGGGGCAAAGAGAGGGCTCCCTTCACACCACAGAACCGAGTTGCTACCATGGCTTTTATTGCAAAGGACTCTTTAGACCCAGAGGGGTACATTTAGCCCCCAGTGCCTGCTCGGCATGTTTGTGTCCCGTCCCGTGGTTCTGCCCAGCCCGCTGGGTGCTCCCGCTGCTCCAGCAGCATCGTCGCAGCTTCTCAACTGGGGGAACGTGTGAAGCTGCAGGCCCGCTCCCGCCACGAGGAGCCCTTGTAGACTGGGTCAAGAAGGCAGCAGTCTTTGAACCTGGAGTTTCTCATGGAGAAGGAGTGCCTTGCTGTGTCTTGCCCGGCTTTGGTGCTGCATTCTGCAGCAGCTGCTTATCCCTGGCCATGCTCTGGCATGGGGGGGGGCAAGGTGAGGCTGGCAGGGTCCCTGCCCGCTGGGCTCCCAACCTGGCTGCCGCTTAAAAATTCTCCTTGTTGAAGTAGAATTTGACCTTCCTGGGGTCCAGGCTGGATTGCTGGTGGCAAGACTTCTGCAGGCTCTTTGCCAAGGACCCTGGCCCGCACAGAAACACGCCAACCACCGACCTGTGCATAGCGTGGGGCTGTCAGTGCCTGGTGAGTGGCTCACGGATAAAGGGATTTAAGAGCTTTTTGGGGTCCCTGCAACCTGCAGGGGATGAGCACCCCCCTCCTAAAGCCAGCGCTACCCTGTGCTGGGTGCCAGGGAGGAGGGGGTCCCTCCTGGCTCCGGCACCCTGAACTCCCTGCCCGTCTCTCACCTGGGGTGGGCTGCAGCCACCGCTGCAAACTCGCTGTTCCACATTGGCCTGCCAAAGATGGTTTTGTGCCTGAGGCCCGTCACCGTGTCCGTAGTGGTGTCGAAGTGGAGCGCCACGTTGTTGGCCTGGGCAGAGCGGGGACGGTGAGGACCCTGGCCACAACCTGTGAGCCCACCTCCAGGCCATCACCCCAGAGGAGCACCCACCACGGCTGCCCACCAAACACCGCTCCTTGCCTTTCTGCCTGCAAGCTCTCCCTGCCTCTCCTGCCCAACTCGGCCACCCTGTGCGTCCCCCTTGCAGTCATGCCTGCCCATGGCCAACTCACGATGCTGCTGTTCCAGCCAGTGAGGAAAAGCCGGTAGGTGAGAAAGTCTGCCTTGCCCGACTCAGCCATCTTCTGCTCCAGCGAGGCAAGCAGGTCGTTGAACCAGGCGAAGGCTCCCGTCTCCCGGCAGATCCAGTAGAAGTAGATCTGGGATGCAGGGGGAAGAGGGGTTACTCAAGGTGGAGTAGAGCCGGAGGGGTGGAAGGATGCAACGTCAAGGATGGGGAAGCCCGGCATGGAGAAACCCACGGCCGGTCCCGTGGGACACCCCACACCTTCTTGGTCTTGAGGGTCTGGTCAGCCTGCTGGAACTTGTACCAGATGGACTTCAGGATGGAGGCGAAGGGGGTGACGCCAATGCCCGCTCCCACCAGCATAGCCACCTCGTACTGGAACACGTCTTCACTGGCTGTGCCGAAGGGGCCGTCCACCTCGATCCTGGCCGAGGGAGAGGCCGGGTAAGAGGTACGGTCTCCCCAAATCCCCAGGGAGGTCCATTCGGGCACTCCCCAGCCTACCTGGGCATCTGTTGCTGGAAGGTGTTGATGAGACGCTTTGTCCAGTCACCGGCATCCCGGATGTGGATGGAGAAGAAGTCCTCCTCGGGCGCTGAGGTGAGGGTGAAGGGATGCCACTCCAACAGGGAGATGTTGGGGCAGTTGACAAAGATGTACTGCCCCACCTCCATGCAGAAGCCCTTCTTCTGCATCTGCAGCTCCAGCACATGGCCGGGGTGCATGACCACCTGCAGTGCAGGGACAGGGCTTAGTGCCCAGCTCCTGTCCCTGGGCGAGGGGCTTTGGCAGCAGCCCCTGCCCACCTTCCCATGGCCACCTGGGCAAGGAGCTATGGCACCAGTGGCTGTGAGAGAAGGAGCCAGCAGTAGGCGTGGGCTCTCGCACCACCCACCTTGGTGATGACCACCTTCTGCCACGCACGCCAGACCCGGAGGATCCGCTCAAAGACGTAGAGGAGGAAAGGGGCCAGAACCCACTTCCAGGACTGTGGGGATAGAGGAGAGCAAAGGGTTGGGGGGAGCCAGTGCTGGAGCATCCCAAGGGCGAGGGAAGGGCTTCTTCCCCCGCAGCTGTCCCACCTCAGCCGGGATGCTCCCGAACTCGGGGTCTTTGCAGCAGTCGTGGCTGCAGTCCTCGTCCTTTTGCGTGAGATACTGGGCGCAGCGGTGGGGGTGCACCTCCTCCATGCTCTCCTCCGTCTGCCCACGCACCAGCCCGCTGTGGGGAAGTGATGGGTGAGCCCTGGGGCCGGCTCCTGTGTCCCTGGCCAGGGCTGAGCTGTGCTTCATGGGGCCAGCTGGGCTAGCCAGCCCTGGGAATGGAGAGCCCCCAGCCCCAGTGAACCTCCTCCAGGGCTGCACCACTCCCCTGGGGCAGGCAGGGCTGTCCCATCAGGGGTCTGCGGCCAATGCCCCTCGCCGTCCTGCCTTCGGGGAGGGGTGAGGAGCCTTACGCAATGCCATGGATGACGAGGCCGGCAAAGTAGACGAGGAAGAGGTGGTGCGTGTACCAGAAGACCTCGAAGTAGTTCCTGCGGATGAACTCAGTAGAGGACGTGACCATGAGAATGAGCGCCAGAGTGATGATGACCCCCGTCAGCCCCGGGATGGTGGTGAAGGCCACGTACTCGACAGTCTGCAGGGGCGGCAGGATGGGTTAGGGGGGGCAGGGGATGGTGGGGGGCTGGGTGCTGGGACTGGCGCTCACCGTCTGGTTGGAGTGGATGGGGTTCAGCCACTTGTTGCTGCCATGCAGGTGCATCTTGGAGAGGACAGCGGGGAGGCTGCCGTCGGTGGCTTGCTGGCTGTGGTTGTAGCGCTCCAGGTTGAAGAGGTGGGCGATGGTGTGCACGGCTGGGCAGGGGACAGGCAGTCACCCACATGGCTGCCTCCTGGTCCCCACCATGCCCCAGCCCAGCGCAGGGCGGTACCTGTGAAGAGGGCCAGCGTGTAGGCTACCAGCTTGTGGAAGGTGAGGTTGTGGTCCAGCTGCTTCCGCAGCGTCCGCCGGCAGCACTGTGGGGAGAGGTGGTGGCGTCAGGGCAGGGATGGGGACAGGAATGGCTGCACTGGCCGTGCCACCAATGGACACTCACCGAGCAGGTCCCGCGGAGGAAGGAGAGGAGGTTGCGGCAGACAGGCAGCAGGATCAGCATGCTGTTGAAGTTGAGGCACTTGGCCGATGCCCGGGCCCATGCCAAGGCGGACTGGGGAGAGGGCAGGGGGTGAGCAGCGCTGTCCCCTGCCACAGACAGGCACATCTGCCTGCAGCCATGCTGTCCCCCACGGCTCTGCCCAGCATGGTGCAGTGCTGGGACTAGGACAGGATGGGGCTAAGGGATGCTGGGCTGTGACTGAGTGATGCTGAGCTGGGACTGGGGCTGTGGGATGCTGGATTGGGTGCTGGGAGGGAGTGATGCTGGGCTGGGGACTGGGAGGGAGCAATGGTAGGCTGCAAGAGGGCAGGACAAGGAAGGGATGATGCTGAACTGGGCTGGGGACTGGGAGGGAGTGATGCTGAGCCAGGAGAGGAGGGGGACTGGGAGGGGTTGATGCTGGGCTAAGGTGAGGTAATGCTGGGCTGGGACAGGACAGGGACCAGCATGTAGCAATGCCGAGCTGGGGACTGGGATGGAGCGATGGTGGGCTGGAAGAGGGCAGGACAAGGAAGGGATGTGGGGTGCTGTAGCCCCCACCCCACTGAAGCAGGGCTCTGAGGGGCACATGTGCCGAGGGGAAGAACCTTACCCCGAGGATGGCCCTGGTGTAGAAATACCGCTCATCCCAGTCAAAGAACAGAAAATAGTATGTGAAGAGGAAGATGTTGATGCCCAGCCAGGCTGCCTGCGGGGGAAAGCCATGGCTTCGCGAGAGACCCCAGCCCGGGACACCCCCCTCACCCCACAGTCCTCAAGGGTGGGTGCAGCTGGGGGGGGCATCAGGGCAGCGCGTCCCCTCCTGCTTCCCTATGAGCTGCAGCGGCGTGCACAGGGCTGGGACCCAGGGCCAAAGGTGGGGAGAGGCGTGGGAGTCTTGCAAAATAACTGTCTTGTCACCCACGTCCCTGTGCATCACCCACGCACAAGGAAGGAGGAAAGGTGGATGCACGGCGGAAGAGCAGAGTCGGGGGGTGCCTGGGGCTGAGCCGGGGAGACTCTGGGAGGAGGAAATTTCACAGGGAGGTGGTTCACCCAGTCCCACTGCGCTGCCATCCCCTGCCTAACCCCGCTGCACCCCACGATGGCCGCTCTCACAGTCACCGATTATTTTTTTTTCAGGGCTCCCAAAACCACTCTGCCTTGCATTTGGGGTTTTTTTGTTGTGTTTTTTTTTTTTTTTTTAAAGTAATTTATAAGATGAAAATAACCCAACTTTCCACCAACCCCCATTTTCCCATTCATTTGCAGCTCCTCACTCCTTGCCGAGCCCCCGGCGTGGTTCCGGCCAGGCAAGCCCTGTTATGCCAGCAATGCTGCAGCACGGCACCGGCACATGGTCCCCACGGCGCAGGTTCTCACCCCAGAGCGGGCCCTACGGGAGCCTCCTGCTCTCAGGTGGGGAGATGAGGCCCTGGGATGTTCCCGGCCAAAAGTGGTGGCATTTTTAATTTTTGTACCAGGGCCCCCCCCTCCTTTCGAGTCATGTTTTCCTCAAGTTTTCTGACCCCCCCCAGGGCTTTGGAGGTTGGCTGAGCAGAGGGGCTGCTCATCCCTCCCCGCAGCCCAGACCAAGGACAGCCCATCATCCCCCATTTCTCCCCACAATCCCCTCAGAGACGTGCCCCCCGCCACATCTCCCCCAGCCCCGCACACTCACCAGGACGGCAGCCGAGAACCAGTGGTTGACCAGCCAGTTGCCCATGGTGCGACGTGCCCGTGCCCGCCTGCCCGCGCCCGCCGTTTTATGGAGATGGCAGGCGGTGCGGCAGCCCTGGCTGCAGGAACGGCACCACCAGGGACTTTCCCCCGAGAAGCCTTTGAGGAAATGCCGGGTGGTTTCAAAGGCCACCTTCCAGGAAGGCAGGGCTGACCCCATCGGCCAGCCCCAAAAACCAGCCTCCCGCACCGGCCTGGCACGCGTGGCCCCTCACCGAGGGGTCCCCCCCAGTCCCACGGCTGGGCGCTGCAGGGGGGATGCCGTCTCTCTTGGTTTTTTTGCAATATTTGGGGATAAAAATGGGCTTTTTTTTTTAAGGTAGGAATTTCCTGGTGGGAGGAGGTCGCAGAGGGTCCATCCTGCGCCCATCTCAGCAGATGTGCCGTTCCCCGGTCGCCCTTGCCAGCCTTCCCTGCCCTTGTTTTACCAGAAAACCAAAGGAGAAGAAGCATTGCAGGGGTAGGCAGTGCACTGGTGCCAGGATCCAGCCCAGGGCAGGTGAATTAAGACTGAGCACCTCCATGGGCACCCAGAAATGGTTTCGGGGGGGGGTGGGGGTGTGTGTGTCACACTTCAGGTTTGGGATGTCGACCCCCGGGTGCCATCAGCATCCCCATCACTGTGCCAGCCGCCCTTCCCCCCCTGCCTGCCCTCGGCTGCAGGGTCCCCAGCTCTGGGGTGCCTGGCGCTGCGGCACCCACCGCTCCAACTGGGAACAGCAGCCAGTGCCGGGGCTTCCCGCCTGGAGGAACAGGTTGGGCAGGATTGCTCCTTGCCTGCCAGGCTGTTCCTGGCCGGCAGCCATGGCCGTGCTGGCAGAGGCACGGGATGAGGCTGGCCCCGTCTCATGCTCCGGCATCTTATTGTCTCCATGGCGGGGCTCCCCCACAAACCCTGCTTCCTGCCGGTGCAGCCCCGGGTCAGTGCCCGCCAGCAGCAGGGCTATGTGGGCAGCGGGTGTGGACACCCACCCCCACCACCCCCCCGCCAGCTCCGGCGGGACAGGACTGTCCCCACCCTCCGCGTGAGTCACCCTCCGCCCGTCACACCTGCACGCCCAGCCACAGCAAAGGTTTCTTTACTGCTTAAAACAGTCCCACCATCACCTGTGGCCCCATGGCCACGGCACACACCGTAGTGGGCAGTTGGGGGGTGCCGGGGCACCCCAGGGGCTGTGTGCCGCACAGCAGCCAGCTCGCGGCCACCGGCGGCTTGGGCACCCCGTAAGTCCCTCGTGTCCATGCGTGCAGTCCTGGGCAGGCGGGCATGCTCCTGTCCCCCTGCCACCGTGGGGACACACCAGGACCCGCTGCCACAGCAGGGCCGGGGAGCTTGTGCCATGAGCCCCCCCCGGCTGCCGGCACTGCCCGTCCCCGTGTCCGTAGCCGGCTGGAGGAGCCAGGTGCTGGCCGTGCCTCAGACGATGCTGTGCCTCACGCCAGGCTCATAGGGTGCCTGCAGGCACAGAGGGGTCCCCGGCGGGTGCCGGCGGCAGCAGACGCAGTGCAGGAAATCGGCAACGTTGTGGCGGAATAGCTGTCGGCAGGGGTGGAGGTACTGGAAGAAGAGGAGCATGAAGTAGATGCCCAGGCAGTAGCCGAGGAGCAGCTGCACCACCAGCAGCGGGGTGCAGATGTTCTCGTAGACGTCCGTCTTGAAGAAGTACCAGAGGATGACCAGGGCCGTATTCTCCACCAGCCGGGCCATGTAGTACACGGCCAAGCGGCCCCAGTTCTGTGACTTGTCGATGAGGTCCCGGTCGGCTAGCTTGAGCTGCACGGCTGACCAGCAGAACATGTTGATGCTGGCGTAGAGGAGGGTGAAGGCACAGAGCACCACCACCGTGCCCACCCGGCTGAAGTTCTTCTCGATGTTGTCGGGCAGGTGGCTACCGCTCCGCCAGAACTGCACCCAGGGCAAGAAGAAGACCACCAGCAGGTTGGCCAAGGCGATGGGGATGATCCAGTGCTTGAAGACAGTGCTGAAGAGCACGAGGACAGCCACACGGGTGGAGATCTCTAGGCTGCGCCACAGCACGATGCAGAGGAAAGCCAGCGGCCGCAGCTGGACCTTGTAGTCATCGTACTTGACCTGGATGGCCAGGACATTGCAGACTAGTGCTCCATAGGTGACTGACACCAGGCAGATGCCCATGAGGACGGCTGCAGAAGGAGAAGGCAGAGAGGTCAGGCAGTGTTGGGGACCGGGCTGTGTGCCTGGCCTCTCTGCTGCCCAGGCTGCAAGGCCTGGGGTGCCAAGCTGGTGGCTGGTGGTGACAGACCCCACGATGGGGAGCTGCAGGCAGCAGGAGGCTCTGCTCCCAGATTTTCTCCCTACACCAATAAACCAGGAGCCTTTGCCAAACCGGGGCCATTCCTGTGCTCCCCCCCCCCCCCCCGCCCCACCCCACACAAGAAATACTGCTTGAGGGGGAGCAGGGCACGGTCTGCACTGCAAGCATCCCTCTGCCCTCACCTGGACAAAGAGCCACCCCACCGTCGCCCACCATTCACCCTGGGAGCATCTCAAGAGCCACCTTCATCCGAGGGTTGCAAAGCCAAGGTCATTCGTAGGGAACACCGGCAGCTGCCCGCATTCAGCACAGCCAGGGAAGCTGCAACATGGAAAAAGGGAAGCGCACGGCCGGTCCCAGTTGTCTGTGAGCTGCGGGGCTGAGCTGAGACACCCGAGCTGCCAGGGAGTCACCCAGAATGTGTCAACCAGGATTTGCTTCCCGCATCTGCCGCTGGAGGAGTGCTGGGGCTCATCCTCCTCCCTCCACTGCTCCTGCTCCCCAAAATGTCATCGCAGGGGGCCGTGGCCAAGGAGGAGTTTCTGTGAGGCATCTCTCATGTCCCCCTTTCCCTGGGCACAGAGGGCAAGGTCTGGGCTCCCAGCACAGCCAGGAGAGCGGGCTGGCGAGGGCAGCTCCTTCCCCTGTTGGAATGGTGCACGCCCGGCTCGGCAGCATGCCGGAGCGGGATTTAAAAGCTCGCTCTGGCACATCCAGCCCCCAAGTACATAAACACCCCGGGAGCAGGCGAGGGAGCCTGAGAGCGCTGGGCCGGGAGCTCCAGCCATTGGGAAAGGCTCCGAAATAAATCCAATGGAGGGTCTGCGAGGAAGCCAGAGCTGGAAAACCCCAGTAACTGATGTAGACTGGAGCAGCCTGGAGCGGGGGCATGACATCTTTATGGGACAGCGCAGCGGGCAGATGGCACGGCTCCGTAGGGCAGATGTGTGCAAGCGCCGGGGCTGGGAGCAGAGCCTGGCGCCTCGGTCACTGCCAGCTCTTCCCACCCTCCCAGCCCCAATCCAAGCTGGAAAGCAGAGCACTGGGCATGGGAAAAGCAAACCAGGGGACAGACAAGTGTAAAACCCCTCCATGTTTAGGGGAGTCTGGTGGCAAGCCCCCAGAGCTTTGTTCGGATGCCACACCGGCACAGGTGGCTAAGGAGCTGCCACCCTGCCCCGCTGGGTCCCAGACGCCAGGCAGCCTTACCTCGGGCCACAGGGACGTACTTCTCCAGGACGCTGATGTAGAGCTGGAGGGTGAGCTGCGGGGTAGAGCCCAGGAAGGCCTGGATGACCGCCATGCGCTTGAAGGCGTTGCGGTGGGTGGCCAGCCGGCGCACTGAGTGGCCCACCTCCTGCTCCATCTCCACCTCGTAGCCTTTCCGCAGCCGCCGCTTGCGGGTGATGGTGACGTAGGGCTCCTCCTCCTTCCCCGACCAGCAGTACACCACCAGGGCCTCCAAGCACCTGTGGGGACGTGGCAGCCGTCACTCTGCCAGCCTTCCCACTGTCCCCCGGACCCGCTCCCGGCACCTCCAGCCCCCCCTCGCCTAGTGTCAGCCAGATCCTGCTCCTGCCGGGTGCAGCCCAACTGATTTGGGCAACTGTTCAGCCATGCTGCGGGCAGTCCCTGGCCTTGGGATATCAGGATGAGGGCAGGATGGATCCCAGGATGTCAGGATGAGGGCATGGTCACACCAGGACCACCGCAGGGATGCCTGGTGGTCGCTCCTCTGCTCCATCATCAGGTGTAGGGGGACAACCACAGCCCCAGCGAGGGTGGAAGAGGTGCAGCATCCAGGGTATGGAAACTGTAGCTGTGCTGGGAGCTCCAGGAAGGGGTTAATCACCCTCGGGCTCTGTTTTCCCCACTGGCACAAAATGCATCTTTTCCTCTAAGCAAGCAAAACTTTCTGATCTCGTCTTTGATCTCTCCTCTTGAGCAGAAGACTTCTATGCTTCCTTCTTGGTGGGGACGGCAGGAAGGGGAGTGCAGGGCGAAGCCGAGTGTGACACAGGCCGATAAGACAGCGCTTCCGCAGCCCCCTCCCCGCGGGGCACCCTCATGAGCAGGGAAAGGGGGCGGGTTTCTCCCACGCTGATCCCCCTTGCACAGGGGCAGGACCCCAGCTGATGGACAGAGGAGGACCCATCCCATGGGCTTGGCTCCCCCGCCCCGGGGACAAGCTGGCTCTGCCACCAACAGGACATAATTATTTATGAGCATTCATTAGGACAGCAGACCTTGCTCTGTTTCAGACCCAAATGGAATGAGGGTTTTTTTTGGATAAATCCTCTTGCCGGAATCAGGCCGGCGCTCATGGCTTATTGCAAACGCTGATGGGAAAATGGTTTCATCCAAAGGGCCCGGCTTCAAGGGCGATCCCAGCTGGTTCCTGATGCTCTGCCAGACCTTCTTGGCAGGCTGGGCTGCATCTCCACTGAGCGGCGAAGCACCATTGTAACCACCGCAGACGGCCGTGGTCGGTGCAGTGAGAGCCGTGACACCACCATGGGCCAGTGCGTGCTGAGATGGGCCTCCCAACAGCTGGCGGTGCCGCGGTGAGGCTCCCCAACCACCTCTGAAGACGAAGTGTGGTGATAAGGGCGCCCCCGGCACCCTGCTGGTTTCCGGTGATGGAGGAAGCGTGGTGGAGGCCGCCGTGTTTTTGCAGCTCTGCAGGTTTGGCGCGCCCTGGGGAGGGAGCCCCGCAGAGATGGTGGCTCTGCCCTGCTGCCTGCTGCACCCCCTGTGTGCTCCTGCCGAGGGGAACAGCCAGGCTGACGGCAGCAGCCCTGGGGAGGCACCGCAGCATTCCCAAGGAGTGAGAGATCAGCACCTCTCCGGCTTGTGCAACATCCACCCCCTCACCCTCTCCCCAGTAGGGTCCAGTGGCCTCCCAACCCCCATGCCAGCCCCACTCCTGCACCCAGCTCCTCTCCTCCGTGTCCCACAACCCTCACCCGTCCCAGGCCTGGGGACGTTTTCTGCGGGGCAGGACCCCTGTTCCTATTCACCCTCAAGCCCCCCAGCAGGGATTTGCACCTGTGCCCCCAGCCTAAGCAAAATGATGGCAAAACCCAAAGGCAGAGGAAATCGCTGGCTGCAGAAAGCGACTCTGCAAAGAACCAATTTTTAGCAGCTGAGATGCAACAGGCTGGGAGAGACAAGTCCTGCCCGGAGCGGGGCTCCAGCAGGCAGCACCCCCCTGGCAGGACCATGGCACTGCTGGGGAGGGGTGGTGGAGCAGAAAACCCCCATGGGCCAGGTGCAGCAGTGTCCCCAGGGAGAAGGAGGCCCGGGGGCCGGCAGGAGCAGCTCTGGGCACACCGGGGTTTGCTGCATGGACAGATTTCTGCTGACAGCCAGTGCCTGGAGTGCCTCGCCCTGCACAGCCCCACTCCCTGCTTGTACTCAGTGACCTGCCGGGGGTCCCTGCAACCCTGATGGGGTCGCTGCATCCCTGATGGGGGTCCCCGCATCCCTGACGGGGGTCCCCCCCTGTCCCTGCCAGCATCCCCGCATCCCTGATGGGGGTCCCCATGTTCCATGCCGGGGTCCCTGCGTCCCTGCCAGGGGTCCCCACATTCCATGCCAGGTTCCCCGCATCCCTGACGGTGGTCCCTGTGTCTTTGCGGTGGTCCCCGTGTCCCATGCTGGGGGCCCCTGTGTCCCTGCCGGTGGTCCCCGTGTCCTTGAGGTGGTCCCTGTGTCCCATGCTGGGGGTCCCTGCATCCCTGCCAGGGGTCCCCGTGTCCCATGCCAGGTGTCCTCATGTCCCATGCCAGGTGTCCCCGCGTCCCCTGCCATGCTCACCTGATGATGGGCCCGAGCTGGAGCAGGTGCATGAGCAGGACGAGGGGGCGGTCGCGGCTGAGGTCGCGGTGCACGAAGATGAGGGTGAGCTGCACCAGGACGGAGGGGCAGAGCGCGAAGAAGACGGTGAGCGCCAGCCAGAAGCGGTCGTCGGAGTGGCCGTAGGAGAAGCAGAGGACGGCGGCCGCCGCCCCCTCCCCGCAGAAAAGGGCCGTCGAGAAGACGATGCCGAGCGGCAGCTTCGCCCGCGCCGGGGCGGCGGTGGCGGGGGGCGGGCACCCCCCGCTCGGGCCGTCCATCCCGGCCCCGGCCCCGCTCAGCCCCGCCGCG